>JBBPMJ010000902.1:0-12328 GCA_038090255.1 Austroboletus niveus | reverse complement strand
GGACAAGTCCAAGATACTCTGCAACAGAGTGAACTTCTCCTATTATCCCATCAACTGCTCTTGACATGAGTTCCATCCAAGTTTCTGTTGAAACCATAAGACCATATGGATGTGGCCTTATGATTTCTACAGGTGTAGTTCCCATCCTATCTGTTATGCGTGTGCAACATCTAGTCTCAATCCAGTATCTCCTTAAAGGCAAGACAAAGTCCTATAGAGATCCAATAGGGCAGTTACTCTGCTGAGACTTGATACTCAGGCAGGAGAGACTAAACACTGCATATAATTGCGCAGATTTAGCTGGGGAATACAAGTAACTAGCAACTAGTTATACATTTCCAAGTAGCCAATAGGAAGAGAGCAGAACTCCGTAAGCTAAAGGGGAAGAGGCAACAAAACAGTGGTAAGACAATATACATGGCCCATGTGACACAAGGAGGAGATCAGGGAATGAGATCTCAGAAGAGTGAGATCAGGGGAAAGGGTCCATAATGAAGAGTAAAAGACTACCAGGGGAAATCCTCATCGGAGATTATCAGAATGATTATGGCATTATTCAAAGTATAATCTGAGGGGAACATTGTCCATAGTGGGGCCTTGGGGAGATATTTGTATAAGTCCACCGGACTTGTAACATTACCTCCTTTGTAAGCTTGAAAAGCCTCTTCAAACCCAATCTCCTTCGGCAGAGTCTCCATCATTGTAGATGACATTATCATCATTGTTATCCTCTTGTCCAACACATTCAGAGGAGGTATGTCCTTTGCCATGACAAGTGGCACATCTGTTGTCAGGGCAGTCTTGTTGAATATGTCCAGATTTGTAGACATGACAGAAGGGACATTGGTAGATGGGGCAATGGGGTCAGAGATGAGAGGTACTTCCACATTGAAAGCAAGTGAGTCGGCCATTTCACTTGGAATATCGGGATGGTCTGGAAATGGGAAGGGGGTTGAGGCTCAGGATTTCTTTTCTGGCCTTTTCCTTCCCTTTAAAGCTGCGCTTCTTTTCAGATTGGCTTTCTTTCTTCCAACCTCTCGGACTTGCACGAGCTTCTTGAACAGGCTTTGACCTATCTGATGATATGGGATGAACTGGGGAGATATGGGGGAGGGAGGTTGCGGCCAAGTTTTCAGCCATTTGTAGGGCTGTTTTTCTAATTCTTCTCTCAGCCATGGTGATTCCTCCAAGGATTGGTCCACATGATCCCATGATGGGGGGGGGGGGGTTCCTGGCATGGCGGGCCCTGTCAAAGTGCTCGATGATGGGGGCAACTGCAGGGGATACAATAGATTCATCCCAGGGGGAGTCAGCAAGGTAATCTCTTCCTTGGGTTTTGATAAGGGCCTGGAGGATACATCAGAGATAGGAGGCCATTGAGAGTCTGGGAAACATGTTAATGAGTCAAAAGACTCCCACATTGGCCAAGAGTTGGGCCACCTGAACTCTTGCCTTGGCAAGGGAATGTACAATGGCATAGTCCATGGAGTTGGCTGGGATAGGGTTGGATCGAGCTTGGTCAAAGTTGAGCCTGACAGCCAGGGAGATTCATTGAAAGGTTGAGATAAGGGGGGGAAAGAGGGGTACTTCATCATAGAGGGAGTGGTTGATCAAGAGAGAGAAAAGGGTGGGGCATTTGAATACAGATACCAAGAGAGTATTTCGGAAAACAGTGGGAAGTTGGTGTCCTCTAACTGGGGGTAGTTTGGGGACAAAGATTCCAGACTGGAGGGGTGATGGGGCTGGTGGGGATAGTCTAGGGGATTCATGGGAGGATTCAATGAAGTATTCTTTTGCAGAGGAGTAATGGGACATTTCTGTTAGATTTCCAGGCCTCTTGACCCTTTATAAGCATTTACTGTCTCTTGGGAGTTTGTTAGGTTGGTTTCAGGTTCCCAGGTATCATCCCCAGATCTGTATCCTTTCCATCTGATGCGGAATTGTTGGGACCCCTTTCTTTCCCTATGGGCAACAATCTTGTCAGTTTCTCATTTCTCCTCTCCATTTATTAACTCTGATGGAGGGTTTACATATCCAATCCTGTGTTCCTGAGTTTCTTTAAATGGAGAGAGGAGAGCCGCATGGAATACATCATGAATTTTCCATGTTGGGGGTAAGTGGAGTCGATAGGATACTGGGAATAGTACTTGTTCAATCTCAAAAGGCCCTTCTCTTTTGGGGGCTAGTTTTCAGGAGGGGTAGTTCGTTTTTAGATTGGTGTTTTCTAATCACACCTTGTCCCCTACTTTTCAGGGGGTGAATCTGGTGTTTTTTCATCATTCCATGAATAATCTTGCTCTCTCATGGGCAGCTTGTGCCTCGGAGTGGGCTTCCATCAATGCTGAGAGATAGGATTTTAAATCGGGAATGAAGGTTTTCCCAATAGGTAGATGAGCTTGGGGGGAGTAACCTAACAATAGTTCAAAAGGGGACTTCCTGGTGATGGAATGTATTACCGAGTTGTGATAAAATTCTGCCAGGGATAGGTAATCAGTCCACTTTTCAGGAAAATTGGCACAGAATATTTGAAGATAGGTTTCCAGTTCTTGGTTTACCTGTTCCATCTCTCCATCTGTCTGAGGGTGATATGCAGAGGACAGTGCTACATCATAGTGGAGTAAGTGGGCAAGCTCTCTGGCAAACACAGAGGCAAACTGCAGGTCCCGGTCCAATATAATTTTGTCATGAAGTCCAACCCTTTTGAAAACATGATCTAAAAAAAGATGTGCTATTCCGGCAGCATCATTTACTTTGGTACAAGGGCAGAGAATTACCCCCTTTGTAAGACCATGGTCAACCATGACCATCACACTATCAAATCCCTAAGAGGGGGGTAGGCCAGTGATGAGATTGACCAAAATTTGTTGGAAGGGAAGAGTTGCTTTTGAGAAGAGGGGGAGTAGAGGGGGGCAGGTGGGATGAGTATTGACTTTAGAGGCTTGGCAGGTTGGGCAACCAGTGATATAGCATCATATGAATGAGGTCATTCCCAGCCACCAATAATCTTTTTCCAAATTGGCAAGGGTTTGAAAGTGTCCCATATGTCCAATGGCTGGTGAGAAATGTAGTTCTTTGATGAGGGATTGTCAGGCTTCTTCTGGGATGTACAGTCTATGTTTAAAATAGAATTGTCCTTCGTCAAAGGACCAATTGGTTAAGGTAGATTGTGGGAGAGAAGGTGTGCTTTGATACATAGCTTCTAAAGCTTGTAATACAAAGGGGTCTTTAAAGGAAGAGATGAACAGTTCATCTGGTAGTAGGATGACATCAGCATTGTTGTAGGTGGTATCTACAGTATCTTGTCCTTGTGAGATAGAGCATCAGCTGGGCCCATCTGTGTTTCCAGTAGATGGGTGAAAGACAGGTCAAAGTCTTGGAGGAACATTTGCCATCTGGTGTGATGTTAGGATAACCTTTGGGGGGTGTGGAAATATGTAAGGTTTTTGTGGTCGGTGAGGATGTTTACAGGGTGTTGTGCCCCTAATAGATTGTGTCGCCAGTCTTCCAGGGCATGTATTATGGCCAATAGCTCCTGGTCATAGATGTCATAATTCTGTTCAGTGGAGATAAGGGTAGCAGATCGATAGGCACAGGAGTGTAAGTCCCCATTTGTATCTTTCTGCATGAGGACTCCTTCAGTTGCTAAGAGGGATGCATCCATTATAACATGAAAGGGTTTGTTGGAATTGGGTTGGGCCAGAACTGGAGCAGAAGAGAAGATATGCTTCATTTCATCAAAATCTTGTTGTTGAGATTCTCCCCAGTTCCAGCTGGTCATTTTGTGGGTGAGGAGGTTTAGAGGGTTTACTTTCTGGGCAAAGTTGGGAATGAACCTTCAGTAGAAGTTACAGAATCCTAGAAAGGATCAAATGGCTTTTACGGAGATTGGGGGTGACCATTCTTCAATTGCTTTTAATTGCCCCTTATCCATGGCAATAAAACCAGGTTGAACAGTGATTCCTAAGTAATCCATGGAATCTTGGTTAAAAGTGCATTTCTGGAGTTTGCATCTTAACCCCAAAGTCCTCAACCATTCCAACACTTTCATCATTCTTTTCTCATGTATTTTCTACTCGGAGGAGTGGATGGCAAGATCATCCATATAAATGATGAGCCATCCTTTGGCAATGTAGTCAGAGAAGATGTCATTCATGAATGCTTGGAAGGTAGCTGGGAAGTTACACAGCCCGAAGAACATGACTGTTGGTTCAAACAGTCTGAATGGGGTGATGAATGCTGCCTTCCATCAATCTTCAGGGACTATCTGGATATTGTGATATCCCCATTGGATGTCTAATTTGGTGAAAATAGATGATTCTCCAATTTGTTCAGTAATGGTCTGAATATTTGGCAGAGGGTAGGCATTCTTTACCATGTGTTCATTGAGATATCGATAATCTTGGCAAGGCTGTAGCTTTCCATCCTTTTTATCTACAAAGAAAAAAGGAGCTGCCTGGGGGGATTGGGATGGTTTTATTCTTTCATTTGCCAGGTTTTCATCAACAAACTTCCTGTATGCCTCTTTTTCCAGAAGAGAGAGTGGGTATGGTTTGGCTCATCATGGGAGGAATTCATCCTTCAAATGTATCATATGGCTGTAGGATTGTGGTGGGAGAAGTATGTTTGAAGGGTTTTCCTCAAAAATGTCTTTGAACTGTTGATAGCATTTTGGTAAATCTTTCTTTTTCTTTTCTTTGTTCATTTCAATTTCGGTGGACAAGGTGGTTTTCATGACATATTCCTCTTTAGGGTTGTAACAGGTTTGGTAGTTGTGGAGAATTTCTAAATCAGGGTCTTTTCATAAGTACCCGATTAGATATCTTCTTTCATCTTCCTCAATAAGGTTTAGTCTATGAGGGGCGACCCATTCTGTTTTAATGATTACTCTTCCAGTGGTCCAGTCTATTTCAGGATTCTGCATCCAAAGCCAGTTCATTCCAAGAATGATGTTTTCCTTACTAGCAGGGAGTAGGTGAAACTTCTGGGTTCTTTGATGATTTCCAATGAGGAAAGAGATGGTGGTTCAGTATCTTATAAGACCTGCTTGGTTTGAGGTTCCATCTGCATTGATAGCTCAAATTGGTCTGGGAATTTGTTCAAGAGGGAGTTTGTTTTGGCAAGCGAAGTCAAGGTTAATGAAGGATCCTGTGGCTCCACAGTTGATTAGTGTGGTTGTTTCATCTTGTTGACCTTTGCTGTATTCAAGTGATATTGGAATGAAAATCGATTTTTGATCACTAAATACTAATACAGAGGTCAATTGTGGAAAGCATTTAGCTGCTTTGTGTCTCCATTTTAAAAATCCTTATAGCTGGGGTCTTTCATTTCAACCTTGGCTATTGTTTCATCATTGCTCTCTTTATTGAAACATTCCTTCAGAACTTGCAGCATCTCCTTTCATTCTACTTTCTTCGAGGTTTCAAGTTTCTTTATGTATTCCTCCATTTCGTCAGCCTCCTTTGTGACTACCTCCCTTAGCCTGGCAGGGTTTCTAGGAGGGCAGGATGGTGGGGCTTTGTTTCGGGGATGGTTTCTAGTAGAACATCCTACTTTGTGGCAGATAAAACATCTATTTTCTTGAATGTGTCTGGCTTGTTCCTCAGGTGATAGCATTCTTCTTCCTAGACTTGTTTGGACAGCATCTACATCTATTGCATCAGATCTTTGGTTTTCTCTGTAATTGTATCCAGACCAGATGTCTCTAATCCAATCCTGTTGTCGAGCAAAGGCAGATGCCTTGTCAATCCAGTCTTTAATAGTTTTGAGTTCTTTTTCCATTCTGATGATTCATTCGGTGATAGCAGGATCCAATCCTCTCATGTAGTCTTCAATCAGAGCTTTGTCATCTTTGATCTGAGACTTGGCCATGAGAAGACAGAAGTCGGTGTTATATTGGTTGATGGAATTAGGTCCTCCTTCTTTTATTTTCATCATTCTGAGCTTTCTTTGAGCATCAGCAGATGTTTCTTTGTCAGAAAAGGTGACAAGGAACTCTACTTTGAAGTCTTTCCATGTGAGTGAGTCAGGTAGAATTTCTTCATTGTCAATTTTTTCATATGCTACTTCTGTGTAGGCTCTCTTCTCTTGGACATTCGATTCAAGGTGGTGTAGATTTTTTTGACATTGTCATACTTTGTGGCATTCATAGCAAAGTATGTGTCCATCACCCTGATCCAATATTTGACATCAGTGGGTTCCCCACTGAATTCATCCGGCAGTCCGGCTTTCAATTCTGACATATTCTCTTCTTGCTCTGGGAGGGGGAGAGGTTCCTGGGTGGGGGTACTGCTCACAGTGACAAGGGGTGTCCTCTGCAGTGGTGGGGTATTGAAGTGAGGTTGATTCTGGTGAAGGATTCTAGATATCCTTTCTAGCCTTCATTGTTCCTGTCGTTCTTCCCAAGTTTCCTCAGCCCCCTGGGGGGGCTGTTCTTCTCTTAGTCCATAAGAAATGTTGGGCAATTTGTTGGAGATTCCTTTTGCATGATAGCAAGAGGAATTAGAGAGCTAAATCTTTTGTTACATGTGTGCAACGTCTAGTCTCAATCCAGTGTCTCCTTAAAGGCGAGACAAGGTTCTATAGAGATCTGATAGAGCAGTTACTCTGCTGAGACTTGATACTCAGGCAGGAAAGACTAAACACTACATATAATTGCATAGATTTAGCTGGGAAGTATAAGTAACTAGCAACTAGTTATACATTCCCAAGTAGCCAATAGGAAGGGAGCGGAACTTCATAAGCTAAAGAGGAAGAGGCAACAAAACAGTGATAAGACAATATACATGGCCCATGTGACACAAGGAGGAGATCAGGGAACAAGATCTCAGAAGAGTGAGATCAGGGGAAAGGGTCCATAATGAAGAGTAAAGACTACCAGGGGAAATCCTTATTAGAGATTATTGGAATGTGTTACAATTGCTCTTTTCACTATTTAAAACTCGCTCATGACAGGAGTCGAACTCCTGACCTCCTATATAAGGAAAACCCCTATCAGCACAAGGCCACTGGGACTTAAACATTTTCCAAACATAACTAATCACATGACTGCTTACCTCAGCAGTCTAGACCACATGTCACGTGACTTGTCACATGTTCAAGGGCTAGACCCTTATCTCTTATCTATGATGTCATGATGACATCACACCACATGCCCAACATGCCCATCACATGAGGCATGCTTCTTTACTTCTTTTTCTCACAGAAACGCTTCTTTATGACTCATGCATTCTTATCAACCAATTATATATTTTCTCCTTATCATGGTATGATGTCCCTTTATGGTATTTACACAAACATGTACATACAAGTAGAATAGTATATAAACCCCCGGACTTCGAGGCTGGAGTCCCCAGCTTTGAAGTCTTGGAGATTTCCTCACAAGCTTCTTGCTCTAAGGACCAAAGGGTCACTACTCTACTCTTCACTTCATCTTTATTTGAGTTGTTTCATTACTTCAAAGCTACCTGAGCACCATCAAAGGACTCTGCTGCCAGAAGACTTCCCTAGCTGTTACAAGAACACTAGTCACCTTACACAAGTGAGCACAGCAAGCCAATACTCTATAGAGCCTTGTGGGGCATGTGTTGGCGAAGAAGACTAACCAAGTCAAGTGTCTCTTCCCCCTTTTGCAGGTTCAGTCACAGGCTGGGTCAGATACCCAGTTCTAGTTGAAGAAGAATGACAGGCAAGCGCATTGCCTGATCCAAGCAGGGACCTCACCCCCTTTGATGACCTCGACCCCTTTGACCCCAATGATGTACTCTGGAGAGCAGGGTTTGGAAGGGAAGCAGAAGCGATCATAAGAGAGGCTCTCAGAGAAGATAGCATGAGGAAAGAAGTTGGTGTGCAGATGGACCCCATTTGTATAAAAAAACCAAGAGAGTTCACTCACCTTATCCCTGAGGAATCACGATGCCTCAGAACTTGGAGGATACACAAGGTCAACCCTGAGAAACAGTGGTTAGACAGAGCAGTTTAAAGAGGGCCACTACATGTGCGACCCTATTTACATACAAAGACCAAGCTTCGAGAAGTTGCGAAAGGCCTCCCGAAGATATCCCCTTACACACACATCGAGTACTACTAAACTGTACTTCCAAAAAATTCCTTTATACGAATATGATCAGCAGCGACGTGCCCTGATAAACTCTTGGTTAAACAGACTTGAGAAGGACCCTCAGAGAGTAGACACTCTTGCTGAGGAACTTGATAGAAGAAGAAAAGTCAAAGAGTTAAAAGCATTACTCTTTGACCCCACACACAATGTTGAATCTGGTCGATGCACAAGGAAACTATAGTTGAGAACAGCTCATAGCTGTAACTCTCAACTTAGAAACACAAGTTCAGGCCTTAACGGCCAGAAACAAGCAGCTCCTGGCTATGGCCCAGGATGCAGAACGAAGAGCAGAGTTAGCCTATGAGGCTGCTCAACAAGGAGTTGCTGCTGAAACATCCCAGGGCACACCAGAGTTCCTAGAGGGCTTTAAAGTAGAAATTTTTACAGATCCTGGAATCTATGATGGTTCCAAGGCCAAATTTGAAGAATGGTGGATGAAGATGAAGGCTTGGCTTGATGCCACGCCAAGATTCTTCCACCTTACTGACAGTGTGGGTCGCCCGGACCTACAAGCAGGAAAGAACCGGGCCTATGCAGTGCTCTCCCACCTAAAGGTGGTAAAGGGGAGCTACTATGCCAAAATGGAGCTTGGCAAGATCACAAATGGAGATTTGGAACTGGTAGACTGGAACTACCTGTGCAAAGAAGTAGAGAAGCTCTTCTGGCCCACTTTCAAAAAGGAATGGGCAATTAATGCCCTTGAAAAATACAAACAAGGGGGACAGGATGTTCACACATACCTGACTAAGTTCCACACTCTCACCTGGCAAGCAGAGTGTGCAGACTCACATGCTGCACACTTATTGGAGACTGGATGCTCTGATGAGATAAAGAAACAGATGTTCCAACTTGGAAAAAGAGGTGGAACATATGCAGAATTGATGAAAACAATCCAGGAGATTGGTACAAATATTGAGGCATATAAAATTGCCACTGAACAAACAAGGTTTGGCCAAGAAAGGTCAGACAAGGGCAGAGACCTTCAGGTAAATGCCGCACAATCAAAAGCCCTGACCACCAAAGGAAGCAAGAAGTGCTTCACATGTGGCAAGGACAGGCACATGGCAAAAGATTGCTGTAACCTCAAGCCCAAATGCCAAGAGTGTGGCTGGCAAGGGGATCACAAGACTACGTGCTCAAAGAAGGGCACACAAATTTGCACTGCCACAGAAGGTGCCATCTTATGGGAAGAGGTTAAAAGTCCTGAGATAATGGCCTCAGAAAAAGAGGTCTCAATGGATGACTTGCAGGGCAAGTCAATTGCGGAGATAAGAGCCCTCTTCTAGAAAGAGAAGAAGGAAAAAGGCAAGGTGGCCTGAGAGATCAAGGATCTCAGTCCGCCAATAGATTTGAATGTTTAGATGTATTTACTCCCGAGGAATCCCCTGTCGAAGGCGACAGGGTTAAGGGTGGTGGGCTAGCCGAAAGCCACTGGGTTAACTTAATCAGGGATAAAGGATATGAAGTTCTCAATGAAAACCCAGTAATCCTTGAAACTGGTTCTCTACCAAAGGATGGTATCGACATGTGAGTCAAAGAAGAAGCTTCAGACTTCCCCGAAGAGATCTTTGTGCATATGGTTTGCCAAAGAAAAGACATCAAGATGAACATTTTGATTGGCTCGACGCCAAAATCTCTCCATTTAGTCGAAGCTCTGCTTGACAGCGGGGCTAACCGGCTCTTCATAGATGAAGCATGGGTCATGAGACATGGTATCCCCATGAAGAAACTCATGTGCCCTATACCCATATTTAATGTTGATAAAATCAAGAATTCTGCTGAAAACATCACACACTCCGTGGACTTGGTCATAGAGTTTGATGGTCACAGGAAAAAGATGATGGCAGAAGTTACCAACCTAGGAGGAACCACCCTGGTTATTGGTTACAACTGGCTGCTGCGCCACAACCCTGAGATTGACTGGCAGAAAGGCATTGTCAAAATGACACAATGTCTCAGAAGCTGTTACTTATTACAAGATCGTGCTGCCCACATCTGTGATGCTGCAGAAGAAGAAGATGAACAGGAGGAAGCTTGGGAAGGCTACTATGCCTGTGCCACACTAGAAGCACCACCCAAACCTTCTGAGAAATCTCTGAAAGAAATGGTACCTGAATGCTACCATAAATGGCTAAAGGTCTTTTCTAAAGAAGAATCCAAATGCATGCCCATCAGAAAACCTTGGGATCATGCAGTGGATTTAAAAGAAACATTCCAACCTAAGAAAGGAAGGATCATACCTCCGTCTATGACAGAACAAGAAGAAGTGTCAGCATTTATTGATGACCAATTAAGAAAGGGCTACATACACCCTTCTAAGTCCCCTCAAACATCACCAGTGTTCTTCATTCCAAAGAAGGATGGATGAAAAAGGATGGTACAGGATTACTGTTATCTCAATGAACACATAGTGAAAAACAATTACCCACTGTCATTGATTGGTCAGCTGGTGGATAAACTAAAAGGGGCTAAGTTATTTACCAAGATGGATCTTCGCTGGGGATATAATAATATTTGCATCAAAGAAGGCGACAAATGGAAAGCAGCCTTTGTTTGCTTCCATGGTGCTTTCGAACCCTTAGTCATGTACTTTGGGCTATGCAATTCCCCAGCTACGTTCCAAGCAATGATGAACGAACTATTTGCAGACATGGAAGATGTCTGTGTGGTCTACATAGATGACCTAATGATATTTACAAAAACAGAATCCTGAGAAGAGCATGAGAAAATTGTACAGAAAGTTCTAGCTTGCCTCAAGGAAAACGACCTATATATAAAACCAGAGAAATGCACCTTCTTTGCTGAAGAAGTAGAGTTCCTAGGCATGATTGTGGGAAAAGATGGAGTTCATATGGATGAATCCAAAGTAAAAGCGGTCCTAGAATGGCCAACCTCAAAGAATCTCCATGGAGTTAGAAGCTTCATGGGATTAGCTAATTTCTATTGTCAGTTTATTGCCGACTATGCTTCCATTGCAAGGCCATTGAATGACCTTACCAAGAAAGATGTTCCATTCATATGAAGCGAAAAGTGTCAAGATGTGTTTGATACACTAAAAAGACAATTCACCACTGCCCCAGTACTCGCCTTCCCTGACATTGATTGTCAATTCCACATAGAATGTGATGCCTCAGATTACGCCATGGGAGCAGTGCTATCTATCAGAAAGGAGGATAAGTGGCACCCAGCCACTTATTACTCCCATTCCATGAACAACCAGGAAAGGAATTATCTGGTCACTGATAAAGAGCTTCTTTCAGTGATGTGCGCATTGGAAACATGGAGGCATTATCTAGAAGGAGCTAGATTTCAGTTTGAGATCTGGAACGACCACCAGAATCTCCAATGGTTTATGGTCAGACAGGATCTGAACCACAGACATGTGCACTGGGTGCAATACTTATCTAGATTTAATCATATATGGTATCACAAGGCTGGTGCCACAATGGGAAAAGCAGATGCTCTCTCTCATAGGGAAGACCATGCAAAGGGAATAGAACAAGATAACAAGCAGGTTCTTGTCATCCTGCCAGAGCGGATCAGAACTATCCAGATCCAAAATGAAGGCGATAAATTATTAGAAAGAATAAAGATCGCGACCCTTCTGATGAAGAAAAGCGATATCCAGAAGCTCTATGAAAAGGGTTTCACCGATGATGTCAACAGTCAATTTCTAAGGACCACTGACAATAAAATCTTCATCCCACCAGATGAAGATCTCCGCTGAGATGTGGTAACGAATTGCCATGACACGCCCTCTGCTGGCCACCCTGGTCAGGAGAAAACCCTAGATCTGCTGTGCAGACACTATGATTGGCCAGGAATGGCTACATATGTAAAAGAATACATCACTAGATGCAATGTTTGTCAAAGAATAAAGACAGGCAATAAGCCGCCAGCTGGCAAGCTTGAGCCTTTGGAGGTCTCCACGGCCCCATGGGTAGACGTTTCCATGGATTTCCTCATGGATCTCCCTTTATCTAATGAAAGCGACTCTATTCTCATTGTTGTTGATAGATTCAGCAAAGAGGTAGAGTTCATTTCCACCAATAAGATGGCAACCACCCTAGAAACGGCTCGCCTATATTTACATCGCGTGTGGACAAACCATGGAATCCCACACTCTATTGTATCCAATCGCAAACCACAATTTGCATTCCAGGTGATGACGGAACTGTGTAAATGACTTGGCATCAAACCTAAATTATCTAC
>JBBPMJ010000901.1:0-12353 GCA_038090255.1 Austroboletus niveus | reverse complement strand
GTGATACAACTGTGGATGAGTCATGCTAAATAAGTAAGCGGTATTGCAAAGACAATGGTAAAAGAAAGGACCCAAGTGGGGTTCGAACAGCAAGGGTCAAGGTCCTTTGGTGTACATGGTAAGTGAGATGAGGAAAAGAAAGAGGGGTCCAATGAATCATAACACCCAACCCATCCACCGCTTTCCACCTGCAGACAGACGGACAGACCGAGCGCTATAATGCATGGGTCGAACAATACCTCCACATCTATATCAATCACCGTCAAAGTGACTGGAAAGAGTGGCTTTCTATGGCTGAGGTTGCACACAACAGCAACCCCTGTTCTACGACTCACCAATCTCCATTCATGCTCAACTATGGACATGAACCCAGGGTCAACGAGGACAGGCATATGTCCATCCGCAGCAAATCCGCCACCAATTTCGCAAAGCAGATGATGACACTCAGAGCACAAGCAGCCAAAGCCCTCAGGCTAGCTAACGAGGATATGAAGAAGTTCTATGACTGAACCGTACGCCCTATGGAGGACTACAAGCCAGGAGATCTCATGTGGCTTGAGGTGACTCACATCTGTACTAACCGACCCATGAAGAAATTGGATCAGAAACACTATGGTCCTTTCAAAATCCTCATGAAGGTCGGTGTCACCTCATACAAGCTAGATCTCCCCCATAAGTGGAAGGCCATTCACCCGGTCTTTCACGAATCCCTCCTCCATCCATACACTCTGCCGATGTCCAGTCCTGTACCACTCCTGCTGCCATCAGACCTCATCGACGACATTCCAGAACAGGAGGTTGAGATGATCATTGACTCTCGACAAAGAGGCGACTGCTTCAAATACCTGATCCACTGGAAGGGTTTCCCAGTCAAGGAAGATGAGTGGATACCACATACTGAGCTCACTCATGCTCAGACAGCAGTAACCAAATTCCACTGTCTTCATCCCACAGCAGCATGTCCTGTCATCCAATTGCGCTTACGCCTCTTGAAAACCCCTCCATCGTCAACCATGGTCACACTCCCAAACGAACCTCCATGCACCTGCATGATATGTTCATCCTTATCCCCCACCTTCTCGGATCCAGGTTTCCTCGCCTATTGCAAACAATTCAAATGGTTTGATGACAGCATGTTCAAAACTCCCACTGTCACTACGATGTCTCATGAGGACATGAGACCTTGAAAGGGGGGTAATGTCATGAACCTTTTTCACCTTATCATATCTACGCTCTCATGTGACTTCACTTACTCCATATCACGTGCAGACTAATGTTCCATGACATTTTCTACGTCATTCCACGGACTACATATTACCATAGTAGGACTCTGACCTGCCCTATACCTTACACATGGACCATCATGCTCATGTATATAAAGGGCATGCTCATTGTAGGAGCTCCTTACTTTTGGTTTATTCATTGTCTTTGTGAGTAACCTTAGGGCAACCTAGGACCTTTCATTGAGTCCTGATATGATGATGTGTTCAATTTTGGTAAAATCATCTCGCCTAACAGTTATCGTACTCGTATGCAAGCTTGGCTCGGCCCCTACAGCCTCAGCCTCCCTTCCCTCCTGCATCAATGCCGATTTATACTCTTCCTCCTCATGAAGTACCCTTGTCTCCATATGATGATCCGAGTATGACCCGGACATGGAAGAGTTGAGTGCGTGTATGACTTTATCTGAACATGCGCGCCCCGGGCCTATGAGACCAATATCGACCTGGTGCACGTTCCATATTCTCTTTAGCATCCTCGGTAAGATTTCGGACATCTTCCTCGCGAGTACTTCGCTTTGCCACGTCCCCACCGTACGGTTCTGACCGAAAGACATCTGTCCCCGTCGTTTTTCAGCCCCTTTCTCTCCCGTTTTCACCTGTTGAATGCCACGCGACTACACATTTCAAAAGTGCAATTTGTAAGTCTAATCCTGATGCGTTCGCGACGGCCCGCTCATAGCGATCGCCCAACAGGTCAATGATATTCATTTCGGCGATGAATCATGGTGTGTTCGCGGTAGAGCACCGGGCGGAGATGGGGAGAATTCTTAGCGAGGCACCGTGTGCGCTGGCTGCGTCCTGTTCCTGCGTCGCGGGAGGCTGCCTTAGTCCTTTCTTTGTAACCCTCGTCTTCCAAGAGCAGCGAGGTGGATGAAACAGCGCCATCGTGGGACGCATGGCAGTGCGTATTAACACAGGCAAGTACGCGAATCCCTGCATGGCGTCGTGGGCCAGGGGAAGGACATACGGCAATCCTGGAGACTCGTTTTATGACTCAATTGGTTGGAGAGCAGTGTGCCAGCGACAAGAGTGGCTAAGTCGTTCTCGGACAACTACTCGGGCCTGACTTTTGTGCGAGTTGACTGTAGAATACATGCAAACTTTACAAACTACCTGAGGGTAAAACTTTGTCGTTCATATTCTTTCTCAGGGTCTTTCGTATTCGCATCTGGGACATTCCCTATTCCGCACGTTTCTTGGATGACGTGCTACCAAATTTAACCTGTGCGTTCAAATATTCAGTGTCTGTTCCTGGAACGAGCTCGATTTGAACGAGATCCCTCAGGGCCTTCGCGAGTCCCTCTTACTTAGCCAGAAAGGGTCATGTGGTCGCGTTGACGTCGGGAGCCCAATTTCGCAGACAGTGGACATGAGATCCCTCCGCTCGTGAAAAGCCATTGAAAAGACAGTCCCTTGTGAAGGCCCAGGTTGGCAAATATCGGAATGTAAGGAAGTACCGAGGAATCCCCGTCACCAGTCAGGTTCTTGTTTTTTTTTTCGGGGATGGTATGAAACGCACTCTTCGAGTTCGTTGTACGAGCCTTATTCGAAATCAAAATCTGTGACATCTGTTATTCCGTTCAGCTACGATTTTGGAATACATCGGGATCACCTTGTCGATAAGCGGCTCATGACGATTGCGCTGCACTACACTGCGCGTCCACTCGTCTAGGCTAAATGCACGGTAGATCAAATCGATCCGATTCGAAGGTAGAAATAGCAGCATGATTGAAAACACTGACGATATTTCATCGGACTCCTTCGACCCGGCGATGTTTGCATCCATGCATATCCTGTTTCCATACACGCGGTCCAAAGACAAATTCGAGCCAGTCCACGACAGGAATCACTCGGCAGTCCCAGTATCTTGGAACGACTAACTTCCGCACGGTCAACGTGGTGAACTGGTCAGCCGATTGCTTTGGTTGTTGGCCAAAAACTTGTTTCTCCCATGTCAACCATGCCAGAACTTACGGTACTCACTGTAAGGATTCCCAAAGCGCTGTTTAAGTTACGAGGGGTATTGTGGCGGATATTGGCAGCCGCGCGTAAGAGAGCAGCGGCTCGGATGGATGATAACTTGTAAATCTCCAATTCCGATCTAGACTTGTTCCAAGACAATGAGCAAATAACTTGCCACCACAGTCTCTAGAACCTCGACCGTGTAGGGATGTGAAAGGGTGATTTTCAGAGAGCGAATCGTTGTCCCAACACCGCGAGGACGTGATCTTCATCCTAACTGTACCCCGCATGGCATATGTAGCCTTGAGGGGCAGCCATCTAACAATCGTGGTTAGATTGTCGACTGGGCTAACAAATGAAATAAAACATTACAAGGGTCCTCCGTAGCCTCCGATTACTTCAATGCTGTCGCGTCTTGGCCATGTATTAACATCTAGAGATCATAAATGCTAAAGTTCTATCCAGACTGGGAATGGCTGTGCACGTCGGTCACGGTGTGCCGGAAGAGCAGTGCGTCCGAGCCAAGCTGTCATGAAAAGCGGCACTTTGTCTCCCCCATACACTAGCACCACTATTTAGATCCTCGTAGCGATGGAGGTCGACATGCATGCCTCGCCTTCGCCCTCAACCTTTCGGTCTGCCGTGGCATTCGGTGCCACCAAGCGGCCCCGTTCGCCCGGATCGCCTTCACAGGAACGACAAACTGTGCGTTTTTTCTGTGTCTAGGCGTGTTCTGTGACGCTCACGCTCTTGGGTGGACTCTCTTTCTATCTGACAGAAACGACTAACGCTGGCCCCCGTTGTGAGCGTAGAGGGGCGCCGTCAGGGCACGGCGGACGGACGTATGGCGAGTCAGGACGACTGGGTCAGACAAGCACGGGAGCTTTCGATTACGAGTCCACTTTCTGTCACTGTCGGGTTTCAGTCTGAGGGTGCCACTGGGACGAACACGAGCAGAGGGGACGATATGGTGTGTCCTTGTTTTGCTTTTCAGGGTTGGCTTATTAAACGGGTCAGGCCGTCGACGATGAGTCTCAAACGCGTGGGCTGGGATGTGCACGGTGGCCGACCCCGACGATGCGACAGCTGCCCATAATCCATATCACGACGACGCCTGTCGTGTCTGTGACTGCGCCGGCGCCTTCTCCGGCGCCGTTTAGCGTGTTAACGGAGCCGTCGTCGTCTTCGACCGAGTCGTCTGTGTCGTCTATACGCGCGCCGTGCCCGCCCGAGATTTTCTTGTTTCCAGCGACGCCGTCTGAGCCGTCGCAGCCACCACTGGAGTTGTTTGCCGAGGGTGGGGGCGGGGGGCGGGAGCCGAGGCCATCGAGGGTGGAGACAACGACGAGTGGGCGGAAGAGGGTGACGATGGGACCGAGGGCGGATTGTGTCAAATGTCGGACGGGCGTTCGAGGACATTGGATGCATTTCGATTGATACATAGGCTACTCTTTTTTCAAGTAAATAGCCCCTGAGCAAACTGTTATGTAACAAACCGATCGTGGCGTATGCAAAATTTTGTAACACCAACCCGAGCTAACCGAATGTCTACGACGTTGCCCTTGTTCTGGAAGTTGTCCTCGCACTCGAAAAAAGACCGCATTGACGCGTCTGTCAAGCTTATCAGCACTCTCGAACAATTCCAGGCGGCCCATGTCCCACACTCGAAATCGGACGGCTCCGACAACGAAGGCGACGGCTTGGACGCGCTCAACTCGCAGGACGTCGCTTATTCGATACGGCGCCTCGTTCGAGGTCTCGCCAGTCCACGAGAAAGCAGCAGACTCGGGTTCAGCGTCGCCCTGACAGAGGTACGCCCTTTTTCTTTTACGCTCCGTAAACACCGCTGATCTACGTCGTTGCGCAGCTGCTCTCTCGGATCGACACCGTCACATGTGCGCTCGTCGTTGCGCTCGTCGTTGACTCAACCAGGCGACAAGGCTCGATGACCGGGCAGGAAGAGCGGGACGTCTTGTTCGCACGTCTGTTTGGAATCACGGCCGTCGTGCGTTCGGGGCTGCTCGTGTGCCAGACGTCGACATTGGAGGCGTACACGTCCGTGTTGACGTCTCTGCTCGACGTCGGGCGCGCTAAATCGTGGTTGAGGGAGAGCGCGTGGTGGACGATCGGGTTGGCGCTCGGTGCGGTGCAGGCGCCGAGTGTGTCGTGGGCGGCAGAGGCATTCGAATGGACGATTAGAGCGGTATTTGTGGAAGGGGATGGGGCATGGACGCCAGAAAAGGTTGCGATGGTGCTTTGGCTGCAGCCGTTGACGCCGAACCACGATTGGGAGGGGACGCTTGCGCCCGTGTTCAAGGGTGGAAACGTGTTTGCGTCAAACAATCTCGCGACGCTCGGGAGGGTGCTAAAGGTCGGTTCGTTGCGGTCATAGTAGCAGGTGTCACTCAAGGCGTTGTCTAGGAATCTGCGGCAGAGGACGAAAACGGGTCGAGTGCGGGCTCTGGCTCGTGGAAGCCCCAGTTGCACGTCGTGTGGGACCTCTTGTTCGATCGACTGCTTCCTCCGTCTGGTTCAAATTTCGTTTCTCCAGGTTCTTTTAGCGAGTTCTTTCGTATCGTCGTGGACGGTGAGAAATGCACTTGTCTTCTCCATCTGGTGTCTCATGCATGCCGTCGATTAGAGTCACTTTTCTCCTCCTCGTCCTCTCCGGAGAGAAAATATTGGGGTTTCCAAGTGTTTAAAAAAGCGCTGACGCGGGTCAACCCTGCCGAGCTCCCTATGCTATTTACCAAAAATCTCATGCGGTCCTGGATGAACCATCTTTCAAAGAAGGACCGTTATTTGCACAAGATCTCGCTTGACGTGGTACGTCGTGTTTTCATCGGGTATTTCTCTCTTGATCACACACATGAGGCAGGCTAAGCACGTCCAGACGCTCGTTCAGGCATCACCGTCGCTCGGATTTCCCCTGATTCTCCAATTGACCGGTGTCAACGGTAGTGGACAGTTTGATAAACTGACTCGGACTAAGACGATCGAGTCGATGCTCTCCGTCATGGACAGTGCAGGCATCCAGAGTTACGTGCTCTCCTTGCTCGAGCAAGTGAATTCGCCCGAGGGCACGGAAGAGTACATTCTTTTTCTTGTGCACGTTTACATGGAGCTGAGATGTAGAACAACAGAGAATCTTTGGCGGTCGACTCCCGGAGAATGTGGATCGGAGACCAGTTCGCAGCACTAGTACGCAATGGTTCGATTCCGAAGAACGACGAGTGGATACAAACGGTGCTCGATTTTTACGTCGTTAGTGGACTTTTCGTCGCTCGCAAAAAGTCGGAAAACAGTGCCATTCGTTTGGTGTGTTTATATGCTTTTTCTGGCGCACGATTATGAATGACGACGGTCCTAGTTGCGCGCAGTCCCCTCACCACCATTCACGGAGGCTGTTCAACGGCATTGTCGGGAGAGATTGCTTAGCTGTCTGGGCGTTCTAAACGCTCACATTATGGTCGCTAAGCAAGGTTCGTGTATCGTCGACGTAGTGCATGATTCGGCTTACGCAAGTGATAGGCGAGCATACGCGCAAGGAGACGGGCGTCGCCACCGACGGAGAGTTTTGGACATCCAAAGTGCTCGCTACCATTGCTTTGTTAGACAAGGACTCCAAACATGTCAAACCGTCGATAGACGTGGACGAGGATATCCAAGCGCTCGTCTCCAAGACCGAGAAGGCGATCGACCAGCTGAAAAAGGTACTTTCTTTGCCTGTCGCGTTTTCCCGGATTTGAATCCGTCGCGATTTAGATGCGCGATGACAAGCGGGAGGTCGCCAAAGGGTTCGAACTGGTCCTCTCTTCGTTCCTGCTTCAATGCCGGTGTGGCGAGGCGAACGGCCTCGAGGGTTTTGAGGTGTGCTTTCCTTTTGTTCCACTGCCCGAAATATGCCTTGACTCGATACCCAGACCACGCTCGAAGCGACGTCCAACATGTTGTCGAGCGATAAATCGACCAAGAAAACCAAGAAATCGACGTCTAGGACAGAGGACGAACCGTTGTGGATAGACGTTCTCGTGGATGTGATCATCGGCTTGTTGGAAAACGCGAGTGCGTTTTCGCGGTCGGTCGCCAATGAGGCCTTTTCGTGCTCTACGCGCGTCGTGCAAGCGAGCAGCGTCGATTTGATTTTGAGCGTGAGTTGGTTCATATCATTATCTTAGCTTTTTGAAAAAATGTCGCTAGCAATTGGAACGGCGAGATCCGAGCGACTTGGTCGAAAAAGACGAGAAGATGAGTAGTGGTGGCGGTAGCGATCAAGACGACAGCATCGAAGAGGACGAGGGTGACGAAGAGGACGAAGAGGAAAGTTCGGGAGAAGGGGAATCTGAAGAGGGTGATGACGAGGGTGCAGACGAGGTACGCCAAAAAATAAAAGACGCACTAAAAGCGGGCGGGATGGATGTTGGACAAGACGACCTGGAAGAGGACGACTCTGACGAAGAGCTCATGGACGACGAGCATATGATGGCCCTCGACGAGACCCTTGCAGGAATCTTCCGTACCAGAGCAGACGAACGGAGATCTAAAAAAGGTCCGTTGCCGTCTCTTTCTCTGGAAAACACTTAACCGAAAATGCGCATCACAAAGGGATCGATGCCCAACGAGAAGCCACCCATTTCAAAAACAGAGTTCTCGACCTCGTCGACATTTATGTCAAGCGTGAACCTCAGAGCCCTCTCAACGTACGACTCGTCCTACCGCTCGTCGAGCTCGCGACAAAGAGTGGCATGGATGAGCGCCAGCTGTCGGACAAGGCGAGTGGCATCCTAAAGAGCCGTCTCGTCAAGTCCAAAGACGTGCCCACGACTGCACCCGCAGACGAGGTCGAGACGATACTGCGCGAGGTGCACTTGCGTGCCCAACGCTCGCACACGCACGCGTCCGACGCTTTGTCTATGCTCAGCCAAGCGAGCCTCTATTTGTGCAGGGTGCTCGTGTCCATCGACGCGTCGGACGCCGTCATCAACGTCTACCGCGAATCGGTCGACGACTATGTGTCGCGAAAGGCGTCGCATCTCACATTCGGTTTCTTTCAGGACTGGGCGCGGCGGTTCCCTGCGTTGGGATGGAAGCTGCGCGAGAGCGTGCTCGAAGCGTCGTCGAGGGCGGTCAACGTGTACCGAAAATCTCAGGCGTTTCAGCTCTTGAATGTCTTGTCGAGTCACCCGGACAAGGTGCGCGCGCGTGTATGTGCAGGGCGTTTATGTTGTTTAACCCCTTACAATTCGTAGGAAGAAGAACTGGAAGCGATCGCCACGTTCCAAAGAGCGTTGCAAAAAGCCGTGCTTGACTTTATCACGTCGTCCATCGATGACGACCGAGGCGCATCGCCAGCACAAACGAAGGACCTCTTGAAGCTCGTCCTGACGTGTATCCGCCAGAGTCGCAAGACCGCCGAGTCGTCGGTCGCCGAGGTGTGGGATCCGACTGGGTGGAAGGCCCTTCATGACCAGTTATCGTCGAGCGATCGGTTCAAGTCGTCGTCGTCGGTGCTTGGCATGTGTGGTCAGATCGCGTCTGTCGTTGACCAGTGGAAGCAAACTGGTGGCAAACGCAAGGCGGAGGACGAGGTGACGGAAACCACGAAAAAAGCCAGTCGCAAAAAACAAAAGAAAAAGTAGACGATTTCGTTTTACCTATGTACCTCATGTAAAGGGAGGAACACGAGCGGACAGTATTACCGGCAGTCAATGGATGGCGACACAGGTCGAGAAGCATACATAAGCTGCCCTTGGGCGAGCAGATGCCGATAGAACTTAAACTTTCTGTGTTTATCAACAATTGTCAACTTGTATATTCTCTGAGAATTGGAGCAGTCCCAACCATCGGCTAGCATCGGCTAGCAGCTAAGCGCAACAAAGCGTCCTACAGATGCCCTATACTTCCGCTCAGGAATAAGACTGCTAGCGCGGACCAAACTACATTGAATTGCTCACACTGGTGTCTCAGTAAAAATCATATATACCGACGCCTCCGGGCAAACCTAGACCCAAGGTAATTAGGTTGCCATGGATTTGCCGTCTGATTACTTTGAGGTGTGCACCATGATTCACAGCGAGGAATGCTTACAATGCTGATTCGGACGGAGGGCAGAAAGTCGGCGTTCTCTGTTAGTACGAGACTCGATGATGGGGATGTGCTACTTTCGGAACATCGCTGAGGGATATAGCCTCGTGAGTGTTACTGTAATAATATTCCATCAGCGTATCTCCGTAGTTTTCTTCCTAATCGTGAGACTCGTCGGGAGATAAGGGCAAGTTTCATGATCCGGTACCGTTGTACCCGGTGAGTCATAATTGAACAGTTTGCACTGATTCACCCACGCCACCTTGCTCTTTGACGACCATGTCTTCCGACTTACAATCTGCATTTGAGACTCCCCTGATGGACAACTACGTATCCCGTATGTGCATCCATACCCTAACAATGATTAACCTGAGCCTGGTTGTTTGATGCAGTTGCAATCGTTACCGCTATCGTATACGATTATGGTGAGATGCTTCTTCCAGTGTGCTATTCTATATTCTCCGATCGAAGCGATAATTTAATTTTCCTCATACAGTCCTCACCCTCCCCAGTGAGGTACGATATTCCGTTTAACACCACGGCATCCGACCTGTGGCTAATACATACGTACTATTTAAGATAGAGTACATTTGGGTGAGGATCGATTTTCATCATAGCTTTCCATTTGACAATATCCTAGTAGTCTAAGCCATGGTCCAGGTTTTCCGCAATCTTTTTTGTCGTGCGTATAGTATACTTGCAGTAGCATAAACACCTTATTGAACAGTTCTGCAGGTCCGCTATCTCGGTATTTGCGTGTTCGTGTAAGTGCTGCTTGTTTATTGTATGCCATGGTGTCTAAATGCTGATTTATATTCAAGTATTTTAGGCCTTGGTAAGTCTGTCATTAATTTGCATTAGTTTGGCTTATTCTCTGGATTCACAGGTGGTAGTTCGTATGTTCCACGGCCACAGCAAGTACGTACTAAGTTTTTCTTACTCTGCAAACATTTATCACTAATGTTTGTTTTTCCTGTAGTTGTATGCATCCAAATTCATAGCGAAAATACAGTGATACTGACAATATTTGAATAGATGTAAGAATATTACTTTTCTACCTGTTGAAACTGTGACATTGCGATTGAAACTATGAAGGCACTGTGATATCTTTGACAGGCTTCTGGGGATATCAAATTTACCTCATTGCCGCTGATTGTGAGCTTCTGTGCCAATCTAAATCGGTTTTCCCTTCAATGACCTAAAGCTACTTTCAAACTAAAGTTGTTATGATCATGCGGGTGTATGCCATGTGGAGTCGATCCAGAGCGATCCTTTACATCCTCTTGTTCGCTTACACCCTACAGATTATCATTTGTTTTACTTTGCTGGGCATTTATTTCAGTCCAAAAACGGATCTTTCAAGTGTGTTTCGCATCTATTTGTCATGTCATTGCAGTCTTCTTTACAGTGCCCTCTTCTAGCTGCAGTCAGCCAAGTTAACGATATTTCCCTTTGCGTTACTTCCCAGAGCAGTCCGTCTATTGTCATATACTTCAACTTACCACAATTCCTTCTCGGTTTTGTGCTTTTGGGTTTCACTATTGCCCAAACATTTAAGCAGTCGCTAATCATGTACAGAGCAACGAGACAGTGGCAACCTAATCGATATGTACAACTCTTTGTGAGAGACAGTATTTTTTACTTTGCCATGTCAGTCTTATTTCTTTCTCTTGTTTCATCGCTATCATTTTTTCTCATCTTCTCAACTCCTAGGAACCTTGTTCTCTACATCTTAGTGATGGTACCCAACAATGACGAATTGAAAACGCTCCTGCTGTACGCATTTAGTGAGGTAGCTATGTGCGTCATGGTTCCCCGGTTCATCATCAGCGTGCGTCAGCTGTATGTCCGTGATGTCCGTGGTCGCCAACTAGGGCTCGACACTGGATTCGGTGTATCGTCGAAAACCATCGACAGTCACGTCACAGACGTGTCTACGATTGAATTTGCCGTCGCCGAGCAAAACTCCATTATCGAGGGAGCTATGGAAGAGTCAAGGGATATTCGACTCGAAGAGCAGGGAGATCTTATGGGTCATATTTGAACGAGGATTTCTGGAATAATGAGCATGATGTTTTTTAGAAGCGGCAGGTTGTCCTTGCATGTCTTCATTTCGATGTACATATTCATTCCCCCTCGCACAACTCGATGTCCCGTACAACGCTCAACCGAAAGTACGAATAGAGTACTCTCATACAAATTGCCAGCTCTTTAGTAGATCGGGGTAATTCTACCTTTACAACTTCGCCATAGAAATACCATTGCCTAATCACAAAGCGCTCGCGTTGCTGGTCCACAAATTAGCCGGATCTCTTCGACCACAGTATACGAAACTCGTCCTGCTTGCTGGAGAACGCGAGTGCGTTTTCGGGGTCGGTCGCCAACGAGGCCTTTCGCGCGCTGTGACGCGCGTCGTGCAAGTGAACACCGTCGATTAAATTTTGAGCGTGGTTGGTTCATATCATCTAAGCTTTTATATATGTGTGTCGCTAGCAATTGGAACGGCGAGATCCGAGCGACTTGGTCGCAGAAGACGAGATGAATAGTGGTGGCGGCAGCGATCAAGACGACGGCGCCGAAGGGGACGAAGGTGACGAAGATGACGAAGAAGAAAGCTCGGGAGAAGGGGAGTCTGAAGAGAGCGACGACGGGGCGATGACGAGGCTACAGACGAGGTACGCCAAAAAATAAATGACGCACTAAAAGAGGGCGGGATGGATGTTGGACAAGACGACCTGGAAGAGGACGACTCTGACGAAGAGCTCATGGACGACGAGCATATGACGGCCCTCGACGAGACCCTCGCAGGAATCTTCCGTTCCAGAGCAGACGAACGGAGATCTAAAAAAGGTCCGTTGCCGTCTCTTTCTCTGGAAAACACTCAACCGAAAATGCGTATCACAAAGGGATCGATGCCCAACGAGAAGCCACCCATTTCAAAAACAGAGTTCTCGACCTCGTCGACATTTATGTCAAGCGTGAACCTCAGAGCCCTCTCAACGTACGACTCGTCCTACCGCTCGT
>JBBPMJ010000900.1:0-12365 GCA_038090255.1 Austroboletus niveus | reverse complement strand
CCTCCAAAATCTGACATCCATCCTTTCACTTTGGCAGAGAACTGAGTCTCTGTCATTTTTAAGAAGTGGCAGGCTGCTTGCAGCACAAGGTCTTTGGTTCATAGGATAGTAACCTGTTACGATCACTCGTTTCACTATTTAAAAACTTGCTCATGGCAGGAGTTGAACTCCTGACCTCCTATATAAGGAAAACCCCTATTGGCTCAAGCCCACTGGGACTTAGACATTTTCCAGCATAACTTATCACGTGACTGCTTACCTAAGCAGTCTCGACCACAAGTCATGTGACTTGTCACATGCTCAAAGGCTAGATCCTTATCTCTTATCTATGATGTCATGATAACATCACACCTCATGCCCAACATGCACATAACATGAGGCATGCTTCTTTACTTCCTTCTCTCATGGACACGCTTCTTTATGACTCACGCTTTCTTATCATCCAATCATGTATTTCCTTCTTATCATGGTACAATGTCCCTTTATGGTATTTACCCAAACATATACATACAGTAGAATAGTATATAAACTCCAGGGCTTCGAGGCTGGAGTCCCCAGCTTTGAAGTCTTGGAGATTTCCTCTCAACCAAGCTTCTTCCCTCTAAGGACCAAAGTGGTCATTCAGCTCTACTCTTTGCTTCTTTATATTTGAGTTGTTTCAGTAACCCAGGCAGAGCCTGAGTAATTATCAATGAAGACCATAGCATACTTGTAGTACCCATAGGAGAGGGTGGAGAACGACTTAAGGTCACAATGGACCAGCTCAAAAGAAGCTAAGGATGGTTTCCTATTGCTAGGACCAAAGGTTCAGTTGGACAGTTTTCCCATAGCACATCCAGGACAGATACTATCTGTGTTAGAGATTTCAAAGTCTTCTGGGAAGTTATGCATGTGCTTATGTGCATGTTTAAGACAATCATTGAAAGGATGTCCGAAGTGGCAATGGACAATATCATATGTGAGATTGCCTAGGTGCATGGAATATCCCTCATCTAGCGGTAAGGCTTCAATGGTATATATGTTGTGGGCATAAAGGCCAGGGATAAAGGAGGCAAGAATGCCACCATCACCATAGGTGACATCAAGGCATCTCACATCTCCCTTAATTTAAGCACCTGCTTGCATTAGTTGGCCAAGGGAAATAAGTTTTACACCATTATTGGGCAAATGTCCAATATCAAACAGCTAGAAAAGTCTGTCCTTGTTACTATTGAATTGCCTCCAACAAATGATAACCTTGCCAATCCCAATAATGTGAATTGTTCCAGCTGTAGTGTTTACTGGGATCTGTGCTTTTCCCTTGAGTTCAAGGTACTCCACAAAGTCAGATCGCTCAGGAGTAAAATGGATTGATGCCCCAGAATCCAAAATCCATAGGTTCTTGGCCTCATGCTCATGTATATGCTTACATCCACCTCCCCCTTGATAGCTCTCATGATTTGAGGTCATACAAAGTAGTAGGAGAGTGGGAAAAGCAACATGAACCTCAGAAAAAGCGGTATTTCTGACATTTAGTAAGGTTCGTTGAAGCATATTGGGTTCGGAACACCACAAATGGGTCGGGGGGATCCAGGGGAGTCTATCGAATCCACTTTTAGGAAGGTTCATCACCAAAGACTTGATAGAAAAAGGTGAAAAACCGCCTTTTTGGATGTTTTTGGGCAAAAGTGGTAGGGTTTGTAAAGGTTCATAAGGTTCGTAACTGTCTAGCTCGATAGCCAGAGTGTTAAAACGAGTGCTGGGCCCATACGAACCGCGATCCGAGTCAATGAACCTAGATTCATAACCCAAAAACTGTGTTTTTAGGGGTTTTCTCCCACAAATGCATTGTTTCTGGCTTGGGCAGGGTGAATCAAAGCAAGTACATCGAAGGACATTCAATTGCTCATGCCTAGATACAGTAGGTTCATGTGTGTCTACTGATCTCGAGTCTGAAGTGAATGTATCTAACTCATTACATGCCACTACTAGGTTCTGTTACGATTCATTGAGCCCCTCTTTCTTTTTCCCACTTCACTTACCTTGTATACCAAAGGACCTTGACCCTCGCTGTTCGAGCCCCACTTGGGTCCTTTCTTTTACCATTTATCTTTGCAATACTGCTTACTTATTTAGCATGACTCATCCACAGTTGTATCACCAATACTTATTCGATGCCATCACATCTGCTCTATAGTGACTCAGCTTCTTTGCGATTCCATCGCTTTCTATCGCTGACTCACCTTCTTCCATTGGCCTACCCTTAACCACTTGGCTCACATATATAAACCTTCGATACCCAGGTGTATTGGCTATCTTAGACCTCCTGCAATTTATCTAGTATCTTGGAGTTGCTCTTGGGTCCCCCAGTCCTTGTCCTACTGTTGAGTGGACACTCCTTTGAACCCTCAATCCGTCGCTAGTCCTGCGATGTCCCCAAGACCCATTGATCCCTCGGTCCTCAACGGTCCCCAGAATCTCTGCCAAGGAAGACCCTTGAGCGGACCCCCTTTGACCTGACATTAGTCTTACGCCAGCCTTAGCCTTCCTGTCAAGGAACCCCCTCGTCAGGCCCCCTTATCCTGTCTGCTGTATAGCAACAGTAAGCCCTCGAATCTCTGCAGGCCTATGCTTGACCTCATTAAGTATAACAAAAGGTCTAAGATCTCCCTTGATCGGCTATCATCATATAAGCCTTCACCATTGCCCATCAACGCCCCAGAAACCCTAGACCCTATCCCAACCTCGCATTGTGGAGGGAAACCCTTGACTCGTCGGACACCAACAAACCCTCTTCAGAGAACCCCAATAACACTGATGAAGACCTTGTCATCCCTCAACAATCTGAGGACCTAGAACTCGCCCATCAACTCTCTGTGGCACTTAGTATCCCCAGAGTACCCACCCCACCATCCCCAACCCCAGTCAATTGCCAACCAGTGTTCACCCTACCCCCACTCCCAGCCCAAGTCACCATGATGACCAAACCCACTGAACTCCGTCTTGGAGCCCCCAACACCTTTGATGGCTCTTATGCCGATGCCATGCCCTGGCTATCCTCTATCTGGACCTACCTCATCATAAACAAGGCCATTTATAATGACGACAATAAGAAAATCGCTTACGCCCTGTCTTACATGAAAAAGGGCTCGGCCGCCATCTGGACCCCTACCTTCCGAGAGGAGGCAATCACCGCCAACTCCTTCAGAACGTTCACTGACTTCCTCACCAAATTCAAGGGTGCTTTCGAGCACCAGGATACCAAGAATCAAGCCATCAACTGGCTTCATTCAGAATGCCTCATCCCCAAGAAAAACGGATCTTATGGTCCCGAACTCACTCGGCACATAGCTGAGTTTAGAAACAACATTGCCCTCTCGGGTATCACTGATCAGAATGTCCTGATCAACTACTTTGCCGCCAGCATTCCCCCTCCCCTCTCCCGCCACATCCTCTCCATGGACACGGTCCCCACAAAGATTGATGAATGGTATTCAAAAGCCATCCACTTCCAAGTTCAAAACGATTGTGCTCAGTCCATTGTCAACCAACACCGTACCCATTCCACCCCCATATACCGGTCTTATCAGACCCCCTCCACTCCCTCCCCTTCCCAGAAAACCCGCGATCCCGACACCATGGATGTCGACGCAGTCCATGTCCCCAGACCCCCCAAGCTAACTCCCGAGGAGCGGGAGCAATGCTTCAAAGAAGGACATTGTTTACACTGCAGGCAGAAAGGCCACTGTGCCGATGCTTGTGGAAAGTACTCCAAGGAACCTCATAAGACTTCGGTCAAACGAGTTGAACAGGTCGACGATGATGACCCCAAACTCCAGACCTGCGACGACGATGATGACGATGATCTCACGGTTTGTCAGTTCACCCTTTCCCCCAAGGAGGATTTTTAGAATGGAGACCTTGACTGACATGGAACTCTCCTAAAATACAATGTGTAACCATACCTACGCTGCCTGGTTCAATGCAAATCCCTGTCCAAATCATTGTACCCTCGCACACGTTAAAAACCGTCGACACCCATGCCCTCATCGATAGTGGCGCCAACATCTCTTGCATCGATTGGGGCTTTGTCCGCAAAAACAAACTCCCTACCACCTGACTCCCCTCCCCTCTTAACATCACCAATCTCAACCAGGGACCTATGGATAAAGGAGGAGTTCGTTTCACCACCGAACTCTTCATTCATATTTAAGGACTTGCTCACAAAGTCCTATTCTACGTCATGGACTGCAGTCGACAAAACCTCATTCTCGGTCTCCCCTGGTTGAAAGCCATCAACCCCACCATCAACTGGTTCGGTCAAACACTCTCCATTAATGAGTCTACTGACCAATCCAAGGAGCTCTACACACTCCACAAAGCCGACTTGAACCAATATGAAATGCGCTTCCAACAGTTCAAGCCCTCCCCTCGACCCCCTCGCCATGTCCAAGTAGACTCTGTCTACGACAGACGTCTCTATGAATACCTCGACTACAAGACGGAATCATAATACCTTCGCCACGCTTGTGACAACTACACTGACAACTGCATCATCTGATGTGGTTATCACTTCATTCCTAAGGGCGATCCCCTCATTGCCAAACTCACGAACTCTACCAAGTTGGCCATGGCTGCCAAAAAAGCCAAACCCAAGGTCACCCTTCCCCAGAATACTCTGACTTCGCCTCCGTCTTCTCGAAAGAAGCCACGGACCACATTCCCCCCTCATGACCCTATGATCACGAGATCAACCTTGACGAATCTTTCGCACCTAAGGTTGGAAAGATTTACCCACTGTCCCCAGACGAGTGCAAGGCCACGGAAACCTTCCTCAACGAAAATCTTGCTTCGGGCAAGATATGCCCCTCGAATTCCCCTCAAGCCTCCCCATTCTTCTTTGTCAAAAAGAAGGATGGTGGACTCTGTTCATGTCAGGACTACAGGTACCTCAACGAGCACACCATTCGTGATGCCTATCCCCTCCCCTTAGTCTCTGACCTCATCGACAAACTCCGTGATGTCAAGGACTTCACGAAGTTCGATGTTCAATGGGGCTACAACAATGTCCAAATCAAAGACGGACATCAGTGGAAAGCTGCCTTTATCACCTGTAAAGGGCTCTTCAAACTGACTGTCATGTTCTTTGGTCTCATCAACTCCCCCGCCACCTTCCAAAGGTTCATGAATGACTCCTTCTATGATATGATCGCCAAAGGATGGCTTGTCATCTACATGGACGATCTTCTTATCTTCTCCCCCAACAAGAAAACCCATGCTGAATGAACCAAGCATGTCCTCCAGCGCATGAAGTAACTCGACCTTCACCTCAAACTTGAGAAATGCAACTTCGCCACTAAAGAAGTTGAATACCTCGGAATGATCATTAAACCCGGTCAACTCGCCATGGACCCTGTCAAACTTGACGGGATCACATCCTGGCCCACCCCAGAAAGACTTCATGATGTTTGCTCCTTCCTCAGTTTCGCCAACTTCTATCGGCAATTCATCCCAGATTACTCCTCAGTCGCCCGCCCCCTCATCGACCTCACTAAGAAAACCACTCCCTGCGCCTGGTCCCCTGACTGCCAGAAGTCCTTTGATCATCTCAAAGAACTCTTCCTCGCATGCCCAGTCCTCCAACTCCCCAACCTCTCCACTCCGTTCGCTATCGCAACAGACGCTTCCAAGTTCACCTCTGGTGCAATCCTCCTCCAGACAGATACCAATGGGGATTGGCACCCCTGTTCCTATCTCTCCCAGTCATTCTCACCAACAGAATGAAACTATGACATCTATGATCGGGAACTCCTCACCATCATGCGAGCCCTGAAATCCTGGTGCCATTATCTCCATGGCAGCTCCCATCCAGTCCAAGTCTTTACGGACCACAAGAACCTGACCTACTTCTGGTCAGCACAGAACCTCAACCGCCGACAAGCCCGTTGGCTCCTTGACCTTGCAGATTTCAATCTGATCATGATCCACGTCCCCTGTAAACTCCTTGCTGGTCCCGATGCCCTCTCCTGTCGCCCCGATCTCATCCCCTCAGATGATGCTGACAACGAAGGAGTCACTCTTCTCCCCCCATCCTTGTTCATCAACGTCATCAACGCAATGCTCCAGGAGCATATCTCGTCTCATTCCAAGATGGACCCCTTCATCCTCAAGGCCCTTCAATCCCTTGATGGAACTATTCCCCCAGCCTTTCGGTCTCACTTATCCAACTGGCAATACTGTGACGGCATCCTTACTTTCCAAGGACATGTTTATATTTCCCCCAATGAATCTCTCTGGTGCTCCATCCCCCAGCACTGCCATGACCACGAGACTGCTGGTCACCCTGGTTATCTCAAGACTTGTTAGCTTGTCGCCGCCGAGTTTTGGTGGCCAGGCCTCGCCCAATATGTATGCAAGTACGTCGAAGGTTGCACCTCGTGTCAACAACACAAGGCCAACACCCACCCCACTGCCCCTTTGCTCACCCCCATCTGCTCCACCTGTACCCGCCCCTTCCAGCAGATCTTGTGTGATCTGATCACGGACCTCCCCGAATCTGTGGGTTTGATACTCTTTTGGTCGTGGTCGACCATGGCCTTACTAAGGGGGTAATTCTCTGCCCTACCAAGAAAACCATCACCACCAAAGGGGTTGCAGCCCTCTTTTTCCACAAAGTCTTCCTCCGATTCAGTCTTTATGACAGAATCATCTCTGATAGAGGCCCTCAGTTTGCCTCTGCCTTCGCCAAAGTGCTGGGAAAAGCCCTCAACTACTCCCTCGCACTCTCCACCGCATACCACCCCCAGACTGATGGTGAAACCGAACGGGTTAACCAAGAAGTCGAGACCTACTGCCGCATCTTCTGCGGAAGTAACCCCACCACATGGTCCGAACTCATTCCCCACACTGAGTTTGCTCACGATCACTGCCCCCACTCTGTCACTGGACAAACCCTGTTCTATCTCATGATGGGATATGAACCCCGTGCCCTTCCCTCAGTTATCACCGACTCCCACATCCCCGCCATTGAGAACTGCCTCAAATCCCTCATTGCTGCTCACAATGAAGCCCTTGCCACCCACGAACTCGCTCGCCAAGTCATGGCATCCCAAAACCACCACTCCTTCACCCCCTTCACCAAGGGATCCAAAGTCTGGCTCGAGGCCAGAAACCTCAAATGCTCCATTGTTAACCCGAAGTTTGCACCGAAACGCAAAGGACCTTTTATCATTGTCAAGGTGCTATCTCCCATCACCTACGAACTGCGCCTCCCACAATCGTGGAAAATCCAACCAGTGTTCCATGCGTCCCTTCTATCCCCCTATCGCGAAAACCCTGTCCACAGGCCAAACTACCCTTCCCCACCACCTGACCTCATCAATGGACATGAGGAATATGAAATCGAGAAAATTATCCGCCATTGCGGACCCCCATCCTCCCGTTCCTTCCTGATCTGATGGAAAGGATACACAGCTGAAGAAGACTCCTGGGAACCGACACGGAACCTACAGAACTCTGCACCCCTTCTCAACAACTATAAATGTCGCCATTTGATCTCCTCTGTCTCCCACCAAATCACACCCCTCACAATCATGTCCATCACCCTCTCCACACCCTCCCCTGCACCCAGTGACATCCCCTCTGACGTCGCCGAAGCTGGCTAGTCCACTACCACTCCCGCCAACAACCCCCTTGAACTCAGCGACACACCTGTTCCAGTGCCTTCCCCCTCCCTGATCCAACACCTCCGCAATGATGCGGAAGGCATTCCATCTGCATGGCCTGGCTTTAGCAGGACCCACTCTGAACCCCTCGTCCCCGCTACTATACCCATCCCCCTCACCCAACGAATCTTCAACTGCCTCACTCACCTCCCATTGTCCATACTCCCCGCCGCACTATCAAACCACCCTGCACCCCTCAATGATGACCTCGCCGCCGCCATCACTACTGAACTCTGAGACTCCAGTCTCGCCATGGCGCTTGACGCCCACATGGAATCTCACTCCCCCTTCGCCCTCATGTACCGTCTCTTCCTGACGAACTCCCGCATCACCATCTCTGCTGCCACCCCCACCGCCTCTGCTGCTCAAGCACTGGCCAACCTCCACATCCGTCATCTCCATCAGACCCTGGAACATGACCTTGTCCAACTGATGTACCAGTTGGACATGACCAACTTCATTATCGACATTGATCGATACCTCCAAAACCTCACCACTACTGGTGATAACCACGTCTCCACCCCATCCGCATCCTCTGAGCCACTCTCTGCTCAGGAAGTTGCCGCCCTAGATCGTGCTGATGACTACTGGGCCAGTAACTAAGGAGTCTGGTCCCTTCCCCCCAACCACCCTTGCTACCATGAGGCATGTTACCAATGCCACCGCCTTGGATATCACTGTCCCCTATGCCCATTCTATCAGTGTCCCGTCTGCCACAGGCAATCCCCGGGACACCCCCAACATGCATGTCCCATGTGCCCACAAACACCTCATGCATTCGCTTCTTCCTCCTCGGACTTGTCTGCGCACCAGTCCCTCCATTCCTCACATTCCTCTTTCTCGTGCTGCAGCCATCCTATCCCATTTGGATGACGCCCCACTGTCCGGATCCCCTGTTTGATCCCTACTCCTCCCCCTACTCCGCCAGCAGCAGATGACTATGAGTTCTTTGTCAGCGCCGAAGCTGACGACAACGAGACCAGGTCTTGTCACGGTGACTACTAAAGGTTTCGTTGCTGTCTCACCCATACAACAGGGGTAATGTTACAATTCAGTGAGCCCCTCTTTCTTTTTCCCACTTCACTTACCTTGTATACCAAAGGACCTTGACCCTCACTGTTCGAGCCCTGCTTGGGTCCTTTCTTTTACCATTTATCTTTGCAATACCGCTTACTTATTTAGCATGACTCATCTGCAGTTGTATCACCAATACTTATCTGATGCCATCGCATCCACTCCATAGTGACTCAGCTTCTTCGCAATTCCATCGCTTTCTATCACTGACTCACCTTCTTCCATTGGCCTACTCTTAACCACTTGGCTCGTGTATATAAACCTTTGATACTCAGGTGTATTGGCTATCTTAGACCTTCTGCAATTTATCTAGTATCTTGGAGTTGCTCTTGGGTTCCCCAGTCCTCGTCCTACTGTTGAGTGGACGCTCCTTTGAACCCTCGATTCGTTGCTAGTCCTGCAATGTCCCCAAGACCCGTTGATCCCTCGGTCCTCAACGGTCCCCAGAACCTCTGCCAAGGAAGACCCTTGAGTGGACCCCCTTTGACCCGACGTTAGTCTTATGCTGGCCTTAGCCTCCCTGTCAAGGAACCCCCTTGTCAGGCCCCCTTGTCCTGTCTGCTGTATAGCGACAGTAAGCCCTCAAACCTCTGCAGGCCTACGCTTGACCACATCGAGTGTAACAGGTTCATAATAGGTTCGTTGAGGTTCATAATTGAATTAGTGAATCCAATTAGGTTTGTAGACCCAAAAGGCAAAGCCAAATGATCAACCAGAGGTGGTGAGCATGACATCAGATCATTCCAGAGAGATTTCACATACAAAAAATCAATGCCATCCATGGCTTCTCCCCTCTCTGAGCCATACAAGTCGACAATGTCTTCATCGTCAGGGAGCTCCACTAAGGAAGCTATGACTGGCCCAATGGGCTCATCATCATCATTGTACTCATCATCCCAGCTAGCAGCTGGGGCAGAGTGGATTTCCTTCCTCTTGCTAGTGTGCTTGTGCTTGATAGGAGGGTGAGAGGTCTTGGCAGTGATGAAGGAGGAGGTGGCAGCGGCATCTGCAAGGGTGGTATCTAGCTTCCTGATTGACTCAGAAGTGGACTGAGTGCCCAACCTGTGCATCAGGCTAAAAGCCTGGGGGATTCAAGGATCGAAAGCGGGACCTCCAGTTCCTTGATAGTGAGAAGCTGGCTGATGGGCCAGCAGGTGTGGATCTATGGTAGTGGGGGGGGCATTGACAGACATGTGGATGACTGGAGCTTGCTCTAGTCAGGTCGAGGAAGCTATCTCAACAATGTGAGCAGTGTCTTTCTTCTTCTGCTTATGGTGCTTCTTCTTTTCCTTGTCAGCAACAGGAGGGGCAGAAGCCCCAGCTGCTGGCTGCTGCTGTCCTGACATGGATGGCTGCTGCTGCTGCTGCTGGAAAGAGGGCGCCTTGCCCTGCTCATTGCGCTTGACAGCGCTGATCTTGTTGGCCTGGTGGCCCTTCCCCTGACTCTGGAGACCCTTTGTCTCCCAGCTGTGCTTCAGTGAAGCACCTATCTCCACAAATGATGGATCCCTTTGGATTGTTGGTCATAGTGTTGACCTGGAAGGTGAGATTTCGGATCGTGACGTCATGGGTATTTGGTACCTTCGCTAGCAACATCATGCCAGTGATTTTAGGGTTGAGTGAGTAATCAGTAGTCTGGAACTCCATCAACAAGTTGTTGAAGTTGGTGAGGTGCGGAATGGAGTTGGAGTTGGCAAGAATGGTGTGGGTGAGGATCTTCTTGAAGATGACATATGCAGACGAGATCGTCTGCTTGTCATATTTATTTGCGAGAGCATCGTAGAGCTTCTTGGCAGTGTTGTGGACTTCAAACTTAGCCTTGATGGCCAGTGAGACATGGGACAAGATCATCCCAACACAAGTGTCATCAGTGTTATGCCATTTGAGGTAGTTTTGGACCAGAGCTTGGTTCTTGTTGTCTGCAGGAACCAAGAGAGCATACTTAGCGAGCTCAATCACCCAGAAGACCTGCTGGGTCTTCAAGGTCTAAATCTAGGACCACCAATCCTTGAAGTTGGCGCCAGTGAAGGTGGGGAGTGAGATGGTGGCTTTGGGTGCAGATATTGTTTCAAGTTCTAAGAATGAAACTTTGTCAGTAAAGCCTACCAACATAGGTTCACCCTCTTGGGATGAGATCTACTCCATCTATCCTTTCGGACTGACAGAGGTTCTCATCCTTTTGAGATGATCCAGTGCATTGACCAACTGTTAAGTCAGGATGCTAACCAGAGCTCATAACCTATTGAACTTGCACAGTTCCAGGCAACATGTATGAGGTGTCAAGCCTGTACTTAGGCTCATAGCAGCTAGGATTATAGAACCTACATTGGGGCAATGACTCTACCTTACCATGTAACCAAATACTCACTGAGGGGTGAGGACAGGGCTTGGAGAGCTTAGTCTGGTGATGGTGGTTTGAAATAAAGAAGTTATTATTAAAGTGGAGTTAGAACTCTACACTTTATACTAAGTACACTACATATTAAGTAAGCCTTTCTCATGTACTGAATATACACTACTCAGGCTATAGATAAGCATTCTATAGTTAGTTGCTTTCAACACAACATAACTTACAACTGACTGTTTCATATCCCATACTATTTATCCCTCAATGCCATTACTAGCTACTGTTACAAGTAAATGCAGTCCCAGAGGTTCTGAAGGTTCCGGAACCCATTCCCACAGTTCTGATGCTTCCGAAATACCTTCCTGTGGTTCTGAAGGTTCTGGAACTCCAGAACCATCAGAACACTCTATCACTCTTCTACCAGAATGGAAGCCTGAGAATGGACTCCCTCTAGAATGCTATTGAACTCTATTCCCTGAAGATTACACTCCATATGGTCATATGAAGATCCCCACTCTTGATTCGCCATGTTCCTCTCTTATTCCTCTTTTGTAACTCATGCCATGCATCCCCAGATTCACTTTTGTCATGGACCTCTGCTTCTCCTTCTATCCTCCTTCTTATGGTAGTGTCACCCCATTCTATCCATTGATCCACAAGGCTGTTGTAGTATATCATGAGTTCCTACCCATTACCTCCCATTCCAAGATGGTTCCGAACTGTATAAATACCTAGTAGTTGGCTTGTATATTCAGTAGCTAGATTGGTGCAATTATATGCAGTGTTTAGTCTCATCCTGCCTGAGTTTCGAGTCTCAGCAGAGAACTCTTCAGATCTACAGGACTTTGTATTGCCTTTGAGGACATACTGGAACTAGACATTGTGCACACGTAACAGCTACCTACTCCAAACTATCTTCCACATCACCTCCATCACCCATGTCACCTATTCCAACTTGTTTGCCATCTCTGTCATATCCCTAATCCTAGCCAACTCTGACCCTCCAATCCTCAACTCCTGTCCTCCACTTTCCAGTTTCTCCAGTACTCCGGTACTCCGCTTTTTTGTACATTCTAGTTATGTTACTCTTTGTTCTCCTTATGTACTAGTCTCACCTCTTAGATTTCTCCGATCCTGTGTTCACACAGCTCTGGTCATGTTTTCTTTCCATCTCCATTTCTCCGGCTCCACTTACTTATGTTTTCTGTCATTGCCTTTGTACACTGCCTCCAATCTCCGTA
>JBBPMJ010000899.1:0-12374 GCA_038090255.1 Austroboletus niveus | reverse complement strand
AACAAGAAAATCACCTATACCCTGTCCTATATGAAAAAGGACTCAGCTGCCATCTGGACCTCTATCTTCCAGAAGGAAGCCATTGCCACTCAAACCTTCAGAAAATTTGATGACTTCCTTGTCAAATTCAAGAGTGCTTTCAAGCACCAAGATACCAAAAACCAAGCCATCAACTGGCTTCACTCTGAATACCTTATTTCCAAGAAGAACAGATCTTATGGTCCCGAACTCATTCAGCACATTGCTGAGTTCAGAAACAATGTCATCCTCTCAGGCATCACCAATCAGAACGTCCTGATCAACTACTTCAATGCTGGTATCCCCCCTCCCCTCTCCTGTTGCATCTTCTCCATGGACACGGTCCCCACCAAAGTTGATGAATGGTGCTCAAAGGCCATTTACTTCCAAGTCCAGAATGACCATGCCCAGACCATCATTAACTAACACTGCACCCATTCCACTCCTGCCTACCAGTCCTACCAGACCTCTCCTACCTCCTTCTCTCAGAAAACCTGCAATCCTGACATCATGGACATTGACACAGTCAACATCCCCAGATCCCCTAAGCTAACTCCTAAAGAGTGGGAGCAATGTTTCAAAGAAGGGCATTGCCTATGCTGCAGGCAGAAAGGCCACCAAGCCGATGCTTGTGGCAAGTACCCCAAGGAATCTTGTAAGACTTCAGTCAAACAAGTCAAACAGATTGACGATGACCTCCTCAAACTCCAAACCTGCAATGATGATGATGACAATGACCTCACTGTCCATCATGTCCAATTTACCCTTCTCCCCAAGAAGGATTTTTAGAATGGAGACCTCGACTGACACAGGACTCTCCTAAAATACAATGTGTAAATGTATCTACTCTGCCTGGTTCAATGCAAATCCCTATCCAAGTCATTGTATCCTCACACATGTTGAAAACCATCGACACTCGCACCCTCATCAATAGTGGCACCGATATTTCTTGCATTGATTGGGGCTTTGTCCACAAGGACGGGCTCCCCATTACCCAACTCCCCTCCCCCCTCAACGTTACCAACCTCAACCAGGGACCCACAGACAAAGGAGGAGTTTACTTCACCACCGAACTTTTCATTCATATTGAAGGACTTGCTCACAAAGTCCTCTTCTACATCATGGATTGCAGTTGACAAAATCTTATCCTCAGCCTTCCTTGGTTGAAAGCCATTAATCCTACCATCAACTGGTTTGATCAGACTCTCTCAATCAACGAGTCTACTGACCAGTCCAAGAAGCTCTACTCACTCCACAAAGTCAACTTGAACCAATATGAAACCTGTTTCCAGCAGTTCAAGCCCTCCCCTTAATCCCCTCGCCACATTCAAATAGACTCTGTCTGTGATGGATGTCTCTATGAATATCTTGACTACAAGACAGAACCATAATACCTCTGCCATGCTCATGATAACTATACCATCAACTGCGTTATCTGATGTGGTAATCACTTCATCCCCAAGGGCGATCCCCTCATCACCAAACTCACAAACTCTACTGAGTTGGCCATGACTGCCAAGAAGGCCAAATCCAAAGTCACTCTTCCCTCTGAATACTCCAACTTCACCTCCGTCTTTTTGAAGAAAGCCATAGACCATGTACCTCCCTTACGCCCCTATGATCACGAAATCAATCTCAATGAATCTTTCACACCCAAGATTGGGAAGATTTACCCCCTCTCTCCAGATGAACATAAGGCTACAGAAGCCTTTCTTGATAAGAATCTTGCCTTGGATATGATATGCCCCTTGAACTCCCCCCAAGCCTCCCCATTCCTCTTTGTCAAAAAAAAGGATGGCAGACTCTGTCCATGTCAGGACTACAGGTATCTCAATGAACATACTGTTTGCGATGCCTACCCACTCCCCCTAGTCTCTGACCTTGTCGACAAACTCTGTGATGCCAAGGTCTTCATGAAGTTCAATGTTTGATGGGGCTACAACAATGTCCAAATCAAAGACAGACATCAATGGAAAGCCACCTTTATTACTCATAAAGGACTCTTTGAACCAACCATAATGTTCTTTGATCTCACCAACTCCCCTGCTACCTTCCAAAGGTTCATGAACAACTCCTTCTGTGATATGATCGCTGAAGGATGGCTCATCATCTACATGGATGATCTTCTCATCTTCTCTCCTGATGAGAAAACCCACACTGAACACACCAAGCATGTCCTCCAGCAAATGAAGGAACTTGACCTTCACCTCAAACTTGAGAAATGCAACTTTGCTTCCAAGGAAGTTGAATATCTAGGAATGGATGGGCAACCACCAGTGGCTTTGGAAAGGTCTGGATAGTGTTTGGAGTGAAGTCAACTGATGGTGAAGTGGGATTTGATTGATTTGTTCAATGGAAAGGGATTTCATAATGGAAGTAGCAGAAAAAGCAGAGATGTTTTGATGTGTTTGTACCATATTTGACTTATTATACATCACATGACCCATGGATAAGGTAATAAATTCTCACAACACATAGTTTCAGTATTGCAAGATGTTGGCAATAAAACTGTTGTAATGAGTACTCTTGCTTAGTTAGCCAATATCTTTGAAAATAGAAAGAATTATATAAGCAATATATATACATTTTAGGAAGCCCTTGATAAGGGCTTTTGACTGGGCTAGGTTCAGGGTTATTGCATTTAGTGGTTGATGAGATATTAGTCCAACAATCAAAATGTTGCTAACATTGCAATGATTTTGTTGCTCACTGTATATACTCCTGTCATGTTACCTGTACTTTAGCTAGTTATCAACCTAGACAAATCAGACAACTCAGACTTCCCCTGTCTTCTCTTCTGCTTTCCCTATTTCTGCTCCTCTGAAATCTGGGACCACCAACAATCCGACAAGGGTGCAGCACTCTGCTCCAAGTTGCTGAAGCCAAAGTCCCACTCTATTCCCTTTTCATCAAGATTCATGGAGCTCCTATGGAGTTCATCTGCCAAGTCTGACCTGATCTTAACAGTCCCCCAAAGACCTGGCAATGTTTATGGCAATGATTGTCATCTAGTCAATGTCAAACAGGATGTGAACAAGGAGTTCAAATGGCCTGACATTGTTGGTAAACCTGGCCCATCTTGGCAGATGCCTGGTCAGTTTGATCCCAACATATTGCAACCTGAGTTGGTTCCTCCCATATCTCCACTTGACCAAAGTAAAGATGACATTGAATGATTATGTCATGAAGGGGAAGCTAACCTAATAGCATTTTTAATGTCAAAAGCAATCCCACAGTGGGTTAATGTTTCTGCAGAGCACAAACCCCTTCACAAATGAACCTATAGGGACATCCAAATCTTACCACATGCAGCACAAGAGGAATGGAAAGCCACTTGTTGATGTGAGCTTGACATGTTACAAGAGCACAATGTTTATGAGCTAGTGGATCACCCCCACAGCCATAAAGTCATTGACAATAGATGGGTGTTTGATGTTAAACCTAATGGTCACAAACATGCTAGACTAGTTGCCAAGGGTTTCTCCCAGATCAAGGAAGTTGATTTCAATCAAATTTTTTCACCAGTGGTTAGGTTTGAGACAGTCCAGCTTATGCTGGCTCTTGCCACCATTGAAAACTGGCATATTGAAGTGGTTAATGTTCATTTGGCTTACCTTTATGAAAAGCTAAAAGAAGAGATCTTCATGAAGCAACCTGAAGGCTTTAAAGTCCCAGGGCAAGAGCATAAGGTATTATGCCTATTGCAAGCCCTCTATGGCCTCAAACAGGCTGAACTATCCTGGTGGGAAGCACTCAATGAGAGCATGAAAGAACTTGGATTTGAATGTCTCAAATCAGATGCTAGTATTTTTCTCTACAAAAATAAAGGTACCTCAATGGTGATCACCATCATTTATGTAGATGATGCTCTATTCTGTGGTCCATCCAAGGCCCTCATGGAAGAAGTTAAGGGGCATTTCATGAAGAAATGGGAATGCACAGACTTAGATCCAGCAAAGAAATTTTTGCATATGAGAATCAAAAGACATGATTGCAAAATCTTGCTTAATCAGTGTTCATATCTGGAAAAGGTACTAGAAAGATTCAGAATGCAGAATGCACATACTGCACCTACTTCCTTACCCCAGGGTTATTACCCACTTCATTACCATGGATTAGTAAACCCAGAACTAAGATCACACTACTGACAAGTAATTGGTTTCTTGCTATATATCATACTTGGAACATGCCCAGACATAGCATATGCTGTGACAGCAATATCTAAGCATGTGGCAAACCCCTTCAAGGAGCATCTTGACAAAGTATTGTATATCTGTCAATATCTGCTTGATACCAGGCACTACTCTTTAGTGTTTGATGGCACATCTGAGACAGAGTTAATTGTCTTCATTGATTCTGACTGGGCATTAGATCCAAATACTTGTCACTCACAGACTTGCTGGTTCATCCAACTAGCAAATGGCATTTTCAGCTAGAAGTCATCCCAATAGGACAGAGTTGCACACTCTAGTACTGAAGCAGAATATGTGACCTTGTCTGATTGCAGCAAACAGGTGGTATGGCTGTGTATCCTCTTAGGGGAACTTGGATACAAGTTGACACTCACTTCTATCTATGGGGATAATCAAGGATTCATCTTTATGGCTACAAATCCTGTGACTGAGAAGTGCAACAAACATATTGACATTCATTGGCATAGTGTGCATAAGTATATCCAGGATAAATTCATAGAGATATTCTTCTTAAAAGGATCCAACAACCCTGCAGACATGTTTACCAAGAACTTGGGTCATGTTAAACTTGATCAGTTCAGATCAAAGTTGGGCTTAGTCTTCTATGACTCTCCCCAGGTAGATTAGCATTCCTGTCTCATTTTTGCTTACATACTTCATGTATTTAGCAAGAGGGAGTGTTGAAAGTAACTAACTATAGGACACTTATCTATAGCCTGAGTAGTGTATATTCAGTACATGAGAATGGCTTACTTAATATATAGTGTACTTAGTATAAAATGTAGAGTTTGAACTCTGCTATAATAACAACTTCTTTACTTTGAACCATCACCATCAGACCAAGCCCCCAAGCTCTGTCCTCATCCCCAGTGAGTACATGGCTATCTGGTATAGTAGAGTTGTTGCCCCAGCATAGGTTCTATGATCCTTGCTGCTATGAGCCTAAGTACAGGCTTGATACCTAATATGTGTCATCTAGAACAGTGCAAGTTCAATACAATGATATGAGCATGGGCAATGCAATGATATGCCCAGCACCACACAGTGATAATGATGGCAAGGCATAGGCAATCACAGCAATAATAACACAGATGTGGTCAATGCAAGGGTATGTTCCCAGCACCACAGTGAGAACAACAGCAAGAGCAAGGACATGGGCAATGCAAGTGCACCCCTATTGCTATATGGCAACAATGGCAACAATAATGACAAGGGTGTGGGCAATGCAAGGGCATTCCCAGCACTGCACAGCAACAACAAGGAAGAAAACAAAGTTGTGGGCAATGCAAAATGCTGTCTCAGTGATGTGGCATCTGCATTCATTGCAAGCAGGCCACAGTGTCAAAACTAAAGCAGTTAGATCTATAGATTTAACAGCCAGTGGTTGAGTCTCAAATAAAGTCAACACTTATTTCAGCACTCTTGCTTTTTCTTCACTTGCATGCTTCACTTGCCTCTCTTGGCAAACTCAGCAAATCCCACATGTTTGCCTTTTTTGACCCTCTCTACTCATTGTCCCTGCATTTCCACCCTTGAACTCAGTCCACCAACAGTCCACCAATATAGTGCACCTTTTTTGGATGTATCATACTTTTTGTTTGTAAATACTGTCTGCACATTGATTACATAATACAATATGCTACAGTATGCTTTTATTGTGTAATCACATTCTCACTTACTGCTTTCTCATTCTGCAAGCACAATAACCACTCTTTCTGATTAGAACACTTGAATTATCTATTGTACTTTTAAATATTAAATAAATATCTAAATTCATTGTTGCATGACAGAATAACACTCAATACAGTGTTGGTACAGCCACCAGATTACTTGATCATGCTATGAGCTCTATACTCTTTTCAATAGTATCACACAATTATTTAAAAATAGGTCACAAATGTTAGTTGCAGTGTTTATCCTTTGACCATATCATAGAGAACTCTTAGCATCAATGTAAAATGTTGAGATCCCACTATGTTGAGTATGAGCCCTTTTTATAGATAATCAATAAAAACTCTATAAATCTGTTATTGAGTCAAAAATCCAAAGAAACTTCATATTCTTAAAAGAAATTCTCAAAAGCTTATTCAAGCTTTCATTTTCTTACCTTATCAATTCTGGAAGTTTCAATGATCAGAAGCCTGATGGCAATCATTGCTAGAGTACTATGTACTTGATTGTCTTTTTGAAATGGATATTTACATATGAGGCTGATTTTTTGAGTCAACATTTTCTACATGTGATGGGAATGGCAGGCATGATGGATATGATGGATATGATGGATATTGGAAATGTAGAATATTTCAATGGCATAGGGGCAAGAAGGATAAATGTTTAAGTGGAAGACTCACCAAGCAATAGAGTGGTTTATATAAACAGAGATAGAAGAACAAAGAAAGAGAGTTTTTTCTAAGCTCTAAAAATATGAGTGCAAGAGAACAATGTTTGGGTGTGGTGGATATGACAGGTGTGGTGGGTATGGTGGATATTGTGGGTATGACAGATGTAATGGGTATGGCAAGTGTGGTGGGTATGATGAGTATGATGGGTATGGTGGGTGTGATTAATATGGTGAGTGTGATATGTAAGTATGGTAAATGGGGTGAATATGGTGGATATGATGGATATGAAATATATGATGGATATGGTGGATGTGGTGAGTATGGCAGGTATGATGAGTATATATAATGGATGTGATGAGTATGATAGATATGTATGATGAATATGGTGGGTGTGGTAAGCATGGCAGATATGATTTGTAAATATGGCAGATATATTGAATATATTGAATTATATATATATATCTTTATCAATATAAATCTTTTACTCAAAAAGATTTCATTTATATGCTCAAAAAAAAATCTCTCAACTTTTTATTCAAGAATAATATGATATGATATCTGCACATTTAATCCACTGCAGTTTTTGGGGCCCATTGTGTTATGTAAGAATGCCTGCATTTTTTCATGGCCCATCACATTTTTCTTGACCACCTCAAATTTTTTTAATGCCCATATCACAGTTTTTCAGGATTACCTCTTTTTTTTTTATACCCAACTTTTTTTCAAGGTCATCACTAGTGTTGCTGCAGCCAGCCAACAGCTTGGCTAGCCAGTGAAAGTCACTGCTCATGACTTTAAGCTGGCTAGCCACAATGACAGATGTTGCAGCTGCAAACACAGGCAACACAGCCATGACCACAATATCACAGATCTGATCATGGACAATGCAGCTGTGATGTCAACATTGCAGTCAAGGTCACAGACACCACAGCCATGTGACATGGTGAGCAAGTGGCAATGCAATGGCACATCACATGCCCAGCACCACATGGTAATGACTCCATGCTAACACAGTAACAATGATGATGCAAACACAGGCAACACAAGGGCGTGCCCAGCATCACACAGAGTTAACATGATGACAGCAACGACATGGACATGGGCAATGCAAGTGCATCCCCAGCACCACATGGCAACAGCAGCAATGACAACGAGAATGCAGAGGTGGCAATGTGAAGGCACCCCCAACACCATACTGCAACAACATGGCAGGTGTGGGCAATGCAAGTGCCCCCCACTCCACACTATGATGACAACAAAGCAGACCCATGAGCTATGCAAGGGCACTCCAACATCACCCAGCGACAGCACTGTGATGACAATGCAAGCACAGGCAATGCAAAGGCATACCTGGCATCACATGGCAACAACACGGCAACAATGACGGCAAGGGTGCAGGCAACCACAGTGGCAACAACAACAATGTGGGTACAGACAATGCAAGGCATGCTCCCAGCACCATGGCAAAGACAATGGCAAGGGTATGGGCAATGCAAGTGCACCCCCATCACTACATGGCAACAATGTTGACAACAATGATGATGGTGAGGGCACAGGAAACACAAGGGTGTTTTCAGCACTGCACAGCAATGATGAAGACAAGGACAAGGTTGCAGGCAATGCAAGCACATCCTTAGCAACAATGCAGTCATGACGAGAATAAGCCAAGTGTTAGGATTTTTAATATTCCTTTTGAACATCATTGGTTAATATCGCGTTGTTACCCAAAGGTTCTCAGGATTTCCCGAAACCTTATTTTTAGTAGTATATAAAGACCTGTGAGCATGAGCGAGACCCCAGTTTTGTCTTGTTGTTTTGCAGGTGAGTTATGCTATTTCATGTAGTTTACTTTTATGCTGAATATAATGTCATTTCACAGCCTCCTTCTTCATTCTCTCTAAGTCTGAAGCATTGGGTCTTTCATAGTCCTGACATTAGATGAAACTCATTTACTCACCATTTCAGTTCCCTCACTGTTGCAGCCACGCTCCAGTGCTTGACCATCCCCATGTTTCACCATTCCTCCCCTCATACTACCATACTGCTCTCATGGTAAGAAACCCTACATTTATTGTCACTTTGCTGGCACACCCCTGCTCTACTTTTTACATGGAAAAAAAGTTCTCCACCCCATCACGGAACTTCGATGTCCCACACATTGTTGAACCCTCTACCCTGGACCTCAGTCATTCCCTACTCAACTCTGAGGCCCTCTCGGACCCTTGTTTCCCTCCTTCTCATTATCTACTTCACCCGGACTTAGTCCTATCCTCATCATGTCCATCTCTTGAGCTGCATCGGTTGCTCCAGTGGCCCTTAACCCTAACACCACCACTAACCTGCTTGAAGCAACCATCGCTGCCCTCCAGCAGCAGCAACAGCAGACCAACCAACTCCTTGCCAGTCTCCTTGATCAAACCAACGGGCTCAACCAAACTCAGACAATCCTCTGAGAATGAATTCAACAGATGGCTAAGGCAACACCCTGCACTAATTCCACTCCTCATCCTCTTCCCATGCCACCTAGACCCGAGGTCGCCGTGCCCCATGCACGCCTATCCTCACCTCGGATATGCATCCCCTCCACCATGAATTATTCCCCTCATCAGGAGGAAGACCTTTTCAACCCTCATACCTCCTTCCTTCCCCAACCCATTCTCAAACCTATCTGACCCCCTCCTCATAAGACGTTTGTCAACAAACCATTGGAATACAATGGAAAAAGTCAAACTATGAAGCCTGGCTTTTCTCTGTCCTCCTTTACGTCAACAATAACCCCGACATTCAGTCAGACAAGGATCACATCATGTGTATCGTACATGAAAGGCAACAACCCTGCAGGATGTGCCTTGATGCATTACATCAAGGGCCATTTGCTTGATATGCAATGGTCATGGATTCTGCTTGACGAACAGTTCCGTCCCCAACTAGAACATCAACAAGCCCATCAGAAGCTACAGAGGCTTCGACAAGACAAAGAATCTGTAGAAGACTTCTTCATTCACATGGAACAACTCACTGCCGATGCTGGTTATGATTTAAAGGGAAGACAGGAGTTTATTATAGACATCATACACCAAGGAGTGCATTTGGAGTTAGTACACCATGCAGAAGATTATTGATCTGAACTACTGACAATGGGTTCCATCGCTCAATGGAAGAAGGTGTTAGTCACAGTGGAGACAGTACTCCAAAGTCAACGAGAAACATACTCAACGACAAGGATGCCATTCGTACCTTATGTCCAACTGACTACTGGGATAAGCGAAAAGAAGGATGTAATGGGTATGACCTACGGGGGGTCAGGGAAAACCCATGGACGTCGATCATACTCAAGAAAGGATGAAAGATCTCTGTTTCTATTGCAAAGAAGCAGGACATATAGTGAGAAATTGCCCAAAGAAGCAAGTACAAGCCACTCGAGTAGTTGAGTTGGAAGAACAGATCTGAATCCTTAAGAAAGAAAAGGAGTCAGGTTTTGGAGAAAGTCAGTGAATAAGGCCGATTCACTGACTGGTCTTTTTAGTATCTTGTCTGTCCCATGTAATCTAAGTAGCAATTGATTTGCTGTATTGGTTTCAGATGAGGGAATGGAAGAAGGCCAGGAGGAAAACATTTATGTCAACCTACCACAAACAGAGAACAGGGGGCTCTCTCTTAAACCCACCATAGATTTGCCTATGGAACTGCGGCAGCATAGACAGCAAAGTAAGATAGGCACGAACAAGAGTTTGGTGGTCACAACCATAGTCACAAAAGAAAGAGACCAATCTGATGCTTCAGCTAAAAGCCAAAAGGTTTCAACTCCCCCATTGGGAGTGCCTGCCTCTGTTCTATCTGGGAAACAAGCAATCAAGAGAAGCATCAGAAAGGTATTGAGTAATTGAGGCAAAGCTGAACCTTGGTCACCATTGAGGTGGCTAAATGAGAAGTTCGAAAGTGAATTGAACAAGCAATTGCTCCGAAGGTTAGAGGTTTTCACACCCAATGAAAGATGGTTAGAAGTGTCGATTGACATGGTGGTTGAGCTTAAACAATTGTCATGCTCTTCCTGATGCCAAGCACTGAAGGAATTACAAAAAAACCAATGCATGGTACAAGGAACGGGATGCACGTCCTTATCCATTGATGTTATTCTTACTGATCTTCAAACAAACCGTCATGTAGACACCAAAGCCCTAGTGGATTCGGGGTGTACAGGGTCTATGATAGATACCAAGTTTGTGGGTGAAAACCGATTGTTGACGACAAAGTTGGACTGTCCCATACCAGTCTATAATGCAGATGGTACTCTAAATGCAAATGGATGCATCATGGAATTTGTAACCATGTTGTGTACCATTAGAGATCATGCTGAGACAATAACGATGGGAGTCACCGATTTAAGAAAGGCGCAAATGTTTCTTGGTCTTGATTGGCTTCAAGCACACAATCTAATCATTGACTGGACAAAAGGAACCCTGCATTTTGAATGCAGTCCAGAATGTTTTCCTCGGGATGTCCTAGATATGGATGATGAGACATACGAAGAGGGCAATCACCTTGGATGTGTCTCAATCCCTGAAGAATACTTGAAAAATGTGTTGACAGATATCACTATTGAACAAGCAAAAGCAAAAGGAGAAAGAGCATTTGAGGACATTGTGCCTCAAGAGTACTGGGAATATTGAGATGTCTTTGCAAAGGAAAACTTTGATGAACTACCACCACACAAACCCTGGGATCATGCTATTGATCTCAAACCCGGAGAACATAAAGTGGATGGCAAAGTGTATCCATTGTCAAAAGATGAGATGACTGAACTAGACAAATTTATCAGAGAAAACTTAGAATCAGGCCGAATCAGACCATCCATATCACTGTTCGCATCACCATTCTTCTTTATTAAAAAGAAAGATGGATGATTATGCCTGGTACAAGATTATTGTAAACTCAATGATATCACAGTCAAGAATCAATATCCGCTACTGCTCATCTCTGAGCTCATACACAAGTTGCAAGATGCAAAACATTTCACAAAGTTGGATGTCAGATGGGGGTACAATAATGTTCGAATCAAAGACAGAGATGAATGGAAAGCGGTATTTAAGACTCCTAACAGATTGTACAAACCATTAGTGATGTTCTTTGGCCTGACCAACTCCCCCACTATATTCCAAAACATGATGAACGACTTGTTGAGAGATCTAGTAACAAAAGGACTAGACCTTGTCTATATGGATGACATCCTAATCTATTTTCCCGACTTGAAAACTCATCATGAAACCACATGTGAAGTGTTATGCATTCTGCATGATAACAATCTATTCCTGAAAGACTTGAAATGTGAATTTAACACCACTCAAGTGAAATACCTGGGATTTATAGTAGGCAACAGCATGGTTCATACTGATCCATTTAAAATCTCGGCTATCATGAACTGGCGTACACCCCAAACAGTTAAAGAAGTCCAATCGTTTTTGGGGTTCACCAATTTCTATCACCAATTTATCCAAGATTATAGCAAAATAGCCAAATCACTTACTTTTCTTATGGGAAAAGTACCCTGGCAATGGACAGAGATGCAGCAAGTAGCATTTGATATGCTAAAAAATGCACTAACAGATGCTCCTGTCCTTGCTATTCCTACTCAGAGTGGAGTATTTACAGTTGAACCAGATGCGTCAGATATATGGCTTGGATGAGTATTATGGCAGCAACAGGACGATCAGAATCATCCTGTTGCATATTTCTCTCGAGCCTTACTCCCAGCTGAATGGAACTACCAAATATATGACAAAGAACTATTAGCAATTATGGAATGCCTTAAAGAATGGCACCA
>JBBPMJ010000897.1:0-12428 GCA_038090255.1 Austroboletus niveus | reverse complement strand
TTGTGCTACTGGTCCATTATGAATGCATTGTTTATGCGTGTATACTACATCATGGTCCAGACTCATCTTACATAATCCTGATTCCGGTACACTCCCGTACCTTCGGAATCAGAGAGAAGGAAAAGAGCGGCCACAACATACGAACGCACTTGTGTTTAGGTAAGCTCAGCTCTGAGGGTGTACTTTTCCAAAGTTCTTGTCAAACAAAAGTCAACAATACCCTGTACGCATGTCACAGTTTGTGTTATTCCTGGAAGTGTGTTTACCATGAGGCAGATTATCGGCCTATGGCAGATATGATGCCTTGGGCGTAACGCTTTTGTCCGTCACCAGGCAGTGCTGACGTGCGGCACTCGGTTTTCACCTGCTGCCACCCATATTCTCACCTAGTGCCCTCGCCCGGTCATGGGGAGCATTGCCCACTCGACGATTTCTAGGCGAACCGCAGTTCAATCCTCGGGACGTCCACTTTCGGTAAGTAAGTCCGTCTTCTCTACTTCTGTTCTTTAATTTTCACATTATGCAAGGGTACAAAACCGTACGTCGTCGTCATCTTCGGTCGTACGGGGGTTGGCATCAGTTCCCTCGTGAACCTCATCACTGGACACCCCGTCAGCAATGTCCACCCAGACGCACGAGCCTCCGTAAAAAGGCTCACACCCCATTCTCCCGTGTCATTTCCGGGTTCCAGCAAGCAATTCTCCTTGTACGAATTACCTGGATTTCATGGGCGTTTCTCGAGCGCATCAATTATAGAGGCAATCCGCCGGATAGATCGGGGGGAGGGAATCGACTTGGTGATCTACTGTCTTCGGAAACAAAAGTCGACGGTTATGCCCGAGGTCGTGCGTAACATTCGAGACAGGGTTGTGGGACATGAAATCCCCATGATCGCCGTCGTCACCGAGTTGGAGCGATTCGAAGCAGAGGGTGGCATGGAAGACTGGTGGGTTGCGTCATGCGAAGATGATGGTAAAAATGCGAATGGGACGCGGGTTGAGCAAATGTGCTTCGGGGGATATGATACATTTGATGCGCACGCTTGCATCACGACATTGCCTCGGAGAGAAGTGGACCTGGTACAGACACTTCGAAAACGACGAGACAAATCGGAAGAACGAATTCGGCGATTGATTCTGGAGCAGTGTAGAGAGCAGAAGAGAGAAGGTGAGCAATCGAGTGGTGGTGATACAATACCAGCCGACGTTGACATATCGAGGCATTCATGCAGCTCGAGAGTCGGTTCCAGGCGAATCACATTCATCTTCATCTTGGTTTTGCCGTCCTCTATCCGCTCTGCGTCCTTTCTTTTTTTGAAACGAAGTGGAGCGTGCCGGTGTAATGCATGTCTTCTGCAGTATTCTTGACGAGTTTGCTCAGATGTACATACTTATGTGCATGGTATGACGGATCTCGCTATGACGTATCATAAACAGTTTTATGGTAAAGGCATGAGAAGATTGCCCTGACAATACAAAGCAAATTGCGTGTAAAATCTGGAGAGATGGAGAAGTTCGAAGACTTGGACTAGGTTGCGAACGACATCTAAATAATTAAGCGGTAATGTAGCATATGTATGAATCCCCAAAGGGCTGAGACATGAGCGCATTGCAGGCAAAGTGGCTTTAAAAAGAATATACCTGGATCTCATCGAGAGGTCCTCGTTTTGACTTTAACCTTGTGAAGAGACAAGTGCTTGATAATAAATGATTGAAGCTGTTTGGTGGACTCCTCCTTTTTCTGTCTCGTCAAGCAGACATGGTCTGTCACAAAAGTGAGGCTGGGAAAGTGTTTTTTGTTTTCTTCCCACCAATTAGCGTCTGGTTGTGGAGAAATATGATTGACGACAATGAGAATGGGGATGTTTCCGTCGCCATGTTTCTTCCACTTGTTCTTCAGGTACTCCGAAGTTGCTCTCACTTGATCCGGGAAATCTTCCATGCAAATGATAACAAGGCTTATGGGGACGCGTGGAAATTCGAGAGGGGATTTAGCATTGTAATTAAAGCCTGGAAGATCATAGAGCGCGATTGGGACCACCGTTCCCTTTTCTCTAAGTTCAGTATGATAAATAGCCATCTTCCTCGTGCAGCTTGATGCGTCATTGGAGACCTGGGCAACATCCTTGCCTGCAATCAAGTTGACGACGGAGCTGACGCCACCACCCATGGGGCCGAGTACCATGACGTTTGGTAAATTGCTTTTGGGTGGGGCAGCTACACCGTCGTCGTCCATCAGTGCTAGCTGCAGAGGTCTAGGGATCAGCAGAGGGATGCGGTACTAGTCCTGCTCGTACGAACCTGTCTCTTAAAACACATATTTGAAACTTCGCGAACTTGAACTGGGAATAACAATAACTGTAACTTTGAAAGTGAGGTCTGCGCTCCGCGCGGTGACACGCGTAGGACGGAGAAATTCAATAGCAAATTGTCAAGCCTCCGCGGCATGGTGGCCTTACCATGCGCAGAGGGCCCATGATGAAGCTCGTGGCTTTCATGACCTACTTATGACCCACAGTGGACAGCTGACAGTTGGATGCAGTAATGGTATTGGTCGTTGCTGTTCCGTAATTGTCCGCGTTCGTAACAACGTGTAATTGAACAGGATCTTGTCGGAAGTTCATGGTGTTTACCAGTCAGAGCCAAATACTTCAAACTCGCGCACTCATCTAATGCAGCCGCATCCAAGTACCAAAAGCCCACTGGTGATGAAATACATTGTATAGCGCCGTGGGTTCGGAGTTGCGGACCCAATTGCTGCGAAATTATCATTACACAAGCGAGACTCAAGCAAGTTCCATCCGGTGCGAACAAGACCCATTCTTAGTTCCGTGCCCACTCTTTCCTCCTTCCACCCAGAAGAAACATCCCTGATCATGTACACTCGCAATTTGGCACGCGACGTATCCACTGTACGTCAGCTACTTGGGCGACTTGGTTCAGTGAAACCCGGTACAGGGAAAGTCATTGTTGTCAGACGATCTTATCACGACGAGTCGTATGGTTTCCGGAGAGCACGCGAGTTCATTATGTCTGATTGTATGTCGCCATACGCGTCTCTCCCTCCCGTTTCACTCACGTCTGTCAGACACGCCGGAACAACTTAGCAACCGGGCAACAAACGCCCCGTTACTGCGTTACGCGGATGCCCTTCGCACCCATGGGCACCGCGCTGCGTTTATAGATCCGCTTGACCTTCTTCGGCGTGAACGTGTCGCAGCGCTCGAGCCCGCTCGATACGGCTTGACTAACTCTTCTGCTGAATACAACGTTGATGGTATCCTCTGGACTGGCGAGGGTCACGGAAAGGGGAAGGACTGGACTTTGGACGAAATCACAAAGTTTCTCAACGCGGTCTATGTGGGACGTATTGCGTACGAGTACATGGACCTCCCAAGCAAGACTGAGCGACTTTGGTTTGCGCATCTTCTGGAGTCTGAGGCTATCAATGCTGTACACCCCACCCCTCCAGCACGCCAACGGAGGGTGCATGAACTTCTTGCGCGTTCAGAGGTGTTTGATACGTTCTTGCAGGCTAAATTTCCGAACCTGAAGCGGTATGGTTTGGAAGGCGGTGAATCTATGTTGCCTGCGCTCGACACATTGTTCTCCGCGGCGGCACAGGGTATGCTTATCAATTGCTTTGTTTTTTCTGGCTCGCTAATTACCTTCGCTTGACCTTAGCCAACATGACCCACGTCATCATTGCCATGCCTCATCGTGGTCGATTAAACTTGCTTACCGGCCTGTTAGAATACGACCCTGCTGCGCTCTTCCACAAGATAAAGGGCGGAGCAGAGGTACAGGTTGATGGCGAAATAGTCTCAGGTGATGTAATCAGTCATTTGAGTGGGTGTATGCGCCTTTTACGCGCTCTCTGGTGACTTATGATCACTGCTCAGTGACGTCTCCAACGTTGGACTATAGTGGGAAAAAAGTAAAAGTTTCTCTCCTGCCAAACCCGTCACATCTGGGTATGTCCCGTTTATGCAAACCAACCTTTCTCTTGCAGTTGTTGATACGTATGTATATTTACTGATAATTCTTCTCTAGAGGCTGTAAACCCTGTTGCTCTAGGCAAGGCTCGTGCCAAACAGTACAGTCTTCTAAGGAATCTGGAGAACGGAGGCGCCGCATCAGGATGTATGCTTGGAGACAAAGTAAGCTGTGATGTCTAACTGAAGAAGGAGGTATTGACATCGACAAGGTGATGTGTGTACAACTCCACGGAGATGCGAGCTTCACAGGTCAGGGTGTGATCATGGAATCACTTGGTTTGAGTGCGTATCATTAAATTCATGCTGGTGTTAGTTTTGACCACTCTGTAGGTAACTTGCCGCATTATACTAGTGGAGGAAGTATACACATTGTTGTCGAGTAAGTACTCTATATTTCTCATGATCGCATTTCTCATCGATGACGTATACACAGCAACAAGTAGGTGCAGCCTCATTTGAATAATGGTAATGTTGCTTGACGATTTAATTTCTAGCATTGGGTACACGACACCCGCATCTGCTGCGCGATCTTCGTTGTATTGCTCAGATGTAGCAAAGATGATCAACTGCCCTGTCCTGCATGTGAATGGTGATAGCCCAGAAGGTAGGTATCTGTCATTAAGTCACACGATACCACTAATTGATGGTCCTTTTCCCTAGATGTATCTCGCGCGATCGAAATTTCGTTCAAGTACAGAAATCACTTCAGGAAGGATATCGTCATAGATCTGATGGTGTATCGACGTTGGTAGGTATCTTTCTTCAGGCATCATAGTGATGTTAATAAACTTGTTTTTCAGGGGCCACAACGAACTGGACGAGCCTGCGTATACTCAACCAATCATGTACCAGAAAATTCGGTCGAGACGGTCGGTGCCTCAGCTGTACGAAGAAAAACTGACGGTGCGTATCGAGCTTCCTTTTGAACACATGTATGTGTTCGTGGTGCAGCTTCTTATTGATTCCACGTTTATTGCCATTTCATTCAATACAATAATAGTCCGATGGTATTATTTCTCAAGATTCCGCGTCCTCCATCCGCAGTTCTTATAAAACTACACTCAATGAAGCTCTCGCAGCCTCCGCAACATATTCTCCTCCTTTGGTCAAATTTGATGGGCAGTGGAAAGCCACGCTTATTGATGGGAGAGAGGTGCCCATGGTGTGGCCAGGTTCGAAGGAGGCTGAGACATTTGACACAGGTGTGTCTGAAAATATGCTGCAAAAAGCTGGGAGGGCAAGTGTTGAGGTTCCGGCTGAATCTGAATTTGTAAGTGCATGCTCTCTGATGTTTCATCAGAAGTAATTCAGTCTGTTGTCAACCTTTAGGAAATACATCCTAGATTGCAGCGACACGTCAAGAGTCGGCTGACGAGCTTGGCCAAGGGTGAAGGTATTGACTGGGGAACTGCCGAAGTATGTGACTTTTGCCTCTTTGAATGCAAGATAAAACATTTTCATTGGATCGATAGGCGTTGGCATTTGGCACGCTCATGATTGATGGTTGCGATGTTCGAATTGCTGGGCAAGATGTAGGCCGAGGAACATTCAGTCACCGGTACGTTCCAGTTACGTAATTGTGATACCCTTTCCTCAGTCCTTGAAGCCATGCGATGCTCATCGATCAGAACACGGAAGGGGTAACTGTTCCATTGAATCATGCACTAACTGGAGCAACTGGGAAGCTAGAGCTTGCCAACAGTAGGTCCTCTGCTACTTTTTGGCGCGCATATGCGCCCCTAAACATTTGTCATTTTCAGGCTCGCTGAGCGAGATGGCAATTCTTGGAGTGAGACATCTCAGATTATTATCCGATGACTCTTGACCATATTCGTTAGTTCGAGTACGGCGCTTCTTGGGAACGGCCTGATCTTTTGCCGATCTGGGAGGCTCAGGTTTTATCATTTTATCATTTTAACGATACGGAGGACTGATCGAGCTTGGTATTAGTTTGGCGATTTCTTTAATGGCGCCCAAATTATTATCGACACGTTCGTTTCGAGTGCCGAAAGTAAGTGTTAACCAAATTCTTCACGTCAAATATGCCCTGTAATGACGTTGGGCTTGATGGCATAGCGAAATGGCTGAAACAAAGTGGAATCGTACTCTTGCTGCCTCATGGTCTAGATGGCGCAGGACCGGAACACTCTTCCAGTCGCATCGAGAGAATGTTACAGGTATATACTCTGCTTGTCTACTCGCCCGTACTGATTTTTGGCGTCAGCTTACCAACGATTCTTACACGCCTGAGATAAAGACGAATATCAATATGCATGTCGTCTTTCCCACTACCGCAGCGCAATACTTCCATCTCCTACGCCGCCAAATGAAGAGGAATTATCGTAAACCCCTTGTCGTCGCTGGACCAAAGGGACTTCTTCGTTTAGCAGTAAGTTGTTGCCTGTTTTCCATCGCATTTTGAAGCTGATCGCTCTTGTCTCCAGGCTGCATCGTCCAAGCTCTCAGAAATGCTTCCCGGAACACGATTTAGACCTGTTCTTCCTGACGTGCATCCGCCGAAAGAGTCCATCCAGCGCGTTGTGTTGGTCAGCGGCAAGATTTTCTACGAGCTTGCTAAAGAACGCGCTGCACGTGCCCTGGAAGACCGCATAGCACTCATCCGTATTGAAGAGCTCGCGCCATTCCCGTTCGCGTACCTTGCAGACGTTCTCAAGCCATACAGCGCCACGGCTAAGCCGGAATGGATGTGGGTTCAGGAGGAACCAAAGAACCAGGGTGCTTGGGGGCATGTAAAGGACAGGTTGAGCGCCGTTTTGAGTGGGTTGGGTGAGCATACGGAAGTGACATTTGTTGGCCGACGTGAAGATGCGGTGCCCGCGACGGGTATTGGGAAGGACTATCAAGTACAGCAGAAGGCTCTCGTTGAAGGGGCGTTTGAAGGATTGTAAGATGGATGTTTGGTAATTCAGATATCGGATGCCAGCAAGTCCGTAATGAAGCAGAATGTTGCAACCTATGACGAATTTCCTGATTGCGCACTTCATTCTGTTGTAGACTTGTGGTTCCCACGGGTTTCCGACCATATTCTCCTTCGTAAGACTCAACCTCAAGCCTTCAAGGTTGACCCACTCATCGTCGGACCCAACCCACCTGCCACCTTCCTCAACGGGTCTCGTATTCCTTCCAACGCACCGATCACCAAAGTTCCGTACCGTAATGCCATCCTCACATTGGAGCCCTGCTCAAATTCATGCATACTTCCCATCAACGAACCTGGCTGCTCTTGGCAACATTTCCGCGAGATAAACAAGTACAAAGGCTTCCGCGGCCGCCTTTGGACTTGGCGCCCATGTCACGTTCTCGATCAATTGGACGCATTCGCCTGGCGCGACTCAGAGCACGCGGTATATCTCAGTGATGCCGCATCTCCATTTAGACCACGACCATGATCGAGAAAAGAATCCCTGAAAGTACTTACGATGCGCCGTGACAGCAGGGAGCCTTTCGGCTCCGAGTCTGAGCGCTGTGGCGATACGTATCTGTAGCCTGAGTCAGTTCGACTTCACAAACGAAATAAAATCTTACTCAGGCTTGCGTGTTGAGAAGTGAACGAATCCTTTTTTCTGTCCGTAAACGTGCACGATGAAAAGGCAGATACGGCCGACCTCTTTCCTCTCTCCATAAGAACTAACACAGAACGAACGTCATATGGCGTCCGATGGCCCTCCTGTGTTTTCTTATAAACCTGTGTAGCCTATTTTTGTAGCCCCAGCACTGTCCGCAGGCACTATGACAAGCTGTGGGGTTCCGTGCTAAAATTATCGAGGCACACTAGGATTGATTAGGTAAAATAGCATTTGTTATCACGCATTGTCTCTCTACACTGTACGGGGCCCCGCGCCTGGCAGCTGGCAGCTGGCGGGCTGGGCTGGACAGGTGGGCCTAATTTGTGGGCCCTCCAGTGGCAGCACGCCATGTTTCAGCCAGCGACCTGGCGTACAGTGCCACCCTCGACATACCCCTCTTTTACTCAATATAAACCCACAGTGGCTCGACGAGTCCCGACTCCACCGCTCTGTGACGTCTCCGAGTCGCAATTGACAGCTTTCATATTATCCCCCTCCATTTGACAGGCCAATAATTTACTCTGTTCGGGCTCTACAATGTTCATTCCGTTATTCAAGCGCCGTGGCCCAAAGTCTAGACGACTGGAACGTCGTAAAGGGGGAGGGGGAGGCGGCGGCGGCGGTGGGGGCAAGACAGGCGGATCTGGGGCGACTGGAAAGGCACCATCCGGTGGGACGGGGAGCACCCCTAGCACAGGTAGCAAGCCATTTAGTGGGACGGGAAGCACCTCGACGGGCAGCAAATCATCTAGCGGGACGGGAAGCACTTCGACAGGCGGTAAATCTTCCAGTGGGACGAACACACCAAGTGCAGGAAAGACGGAAACCGTCCCGTTATCCACTTCCACTGCGAATGGAAAGACATCCGCCGTGGCATATGGTCTTGGGGGCGGGAGGACCATCATTATCCCTTCCAGTGAAATCTTTGGGGGTAGATCAGCCGGTGGAGGACTGAGAAGTCAAATCTATGGGTCAAGGTGAATTCAAGTCATTTTATCGGCGGCTTTTTGACTGCTTGGCTTGCGTTTCTACAACTGAATGATTTAATTCTCAGCACTTATGGGAGCGGTTACCCAGGCATCACAGGACGCGGCGTTGCAGGTCGGGGGTTTCCCTTTTGGTATTGGCCCGTCGTCTGGTATGGAGCACCGAGTGGAAGTTACTTGCAAGCCCCAGAAGTGTGTTGGTTGCATCATGTCCTTGCGCATACAGACACGCTGATGTCTGGACCGCACGTCTTATTTCTAGTATGGAAATCCGTCTAACAACAGCCGTGTCGGTGGACCGATGGCCGAAGCGACGTTTGTCTCCAATTCTACAGTCACCACCTTTCATATTCTTTCTGACTACAGCACCGTTTCGTCGCTTATCACTTTCGTTGACGCCAACTGTTCATCTTATCTTGCATCGTCGAGCTCGACATCACCGCAGCCATATAATGCGTCAGCACCTGAGGCACCTGAACCCGAACAAGCGATACAATATTACCGTGCGAGTAGCATCATCCTCACTCTCGACGGCTATAACAATTCTGCCACGTTCAGTAATAATTCAAATGCCCCTAACACGCCGCTCCCGTCGGGAATCGACACTGTGCTGTTAGACTGTTTGAACCAAACGATTGGATCATCCGCACCACTCATTAATGGGAGTCTACGATGGTCAACAGTTCCATCTAGTGCGTCGCTCTTAGGGTTGGTATGGTTGGTGTGGTGGATACTTTTTCTTCAGTAACCTGATATATTCTACACACTCCCGACGGTTTATGCTGCTTTGTTTTCCGCTCAGTTCACATATTTTTATCGCTGTTTGTCTTTCAATGTAGCAGCTTTCGAAGATTATGAATTATAGTATAATGTATTTGATAGTACTTGGTATGCTCACCCTTGAATCGAGGTCTATCCCTGCCGATCTGACACTGGAAGCATCAGATACCCTGATGTTGTATCAGCCGCTCGTGGCGCTTAGTTATCAGAGTTACATCCGTTGAAGTTGTTCGCTTCAACCATTTTATCGAAACAAAAAGATATGCGAGTCGGAGTCGGAGTCACTCAGAATGGTAGTGTAGTCGGACTACTACCATCTACTAAACTGTAGTCTGCCATTCACCAGACTAAACCTCAAATTTGGAATAAATTGGGTCAGTTTAGTTGCGAGCCTTCGAAAGTGTTCACGTTGGAAATTGAGTATGCCATATTCCTGGACCCTTCAGGGGACAGGTTTAACCTGGTGAAAAATCGAGAAGCCTCAACCGGCCCGGTAATGGCTACATTGCCGACAAGGTCTTAGCACACTTGCGGAATCGCAAGATTATACTAGTCTACTTTTTTCATACGTCACTGTACACGTTGCACGTAAGTTTCCATCTGAGCAGCTGAGTTCAAACATCATATCCCTTGACGTACACTTGCCGAGCACGCAGTCCCGCATCGCATGCACAGGTCGAATGGCCAAAGCAACACGGGAGTCAATCGTATCATTGAATAGATATGTGTTCCACCGAGTCTTTCAGTGGGGAAACTTGCTCCCAAACCAATGTTTTTGAGTAAGCACTACAGTCTATAGACTTCCTCGCACCTCGTTCTACTGCGACCGACAACTGGGTCTCTATTTGTAAAGCTGCGCTCCCCGTAAAAGAGCCGATGAGCGATGACCCACCGTATAACTGGGAACATTTTCTCGGAAAAGGCGAGACTTGGAGCCGATAGGCCACCTTACTAGATTAGGCCATGATCCACAACTTAAAAGAACGAACCGTGTCCAGTTCGTGATTCTTCACACCCGTCCTATCAAACATGAGTATCACGACCACCTCGAGCCACCTCGAGCGTACAGCGCACTCATATATAGAATCCTTGTATCTCCTACCCTCTGATGAAGAGGAACGCCAGAGGTATGCTCGTTCCTCTACTTCGAAAATAGCACTCAGATCTTTGTTTAGGCTCTTAGTACAACATAAAGTGTACACCCGTATCCTCTCTGGCCGTCTCATCATTCCCTCTATATCGTTCTCAGACAAGGACGAGGTGCTGGACATTGGTACTGGCGCGGGTATACTTTTTTTATTCCAAGTTCCAAGCGCCTCCTATTAAATATTAAACAGGGGCATGGCTATGCGACGTTCGTGCTCATCTCCCCCAGTCAGTTCAACTCTACGGCATCGATATTGAATCTCGCCTCTTCCCGACTCTTTCTGGAAACGTCCACCTCTCCATTTGCTCCGCCACAGACCTCCCATCCTCCTGGACCTCCAAATTCGCTCTCGTCCACCAACGCCTCCTCATCTGCGCCTACACGCGCGATCAGTGGCGACGCAGCGTCGCCGAAATGTTCCGTGTTCTCGCACCGGGCGGGTACGCCCAAATGATCGAAATCGGTCCCGATTGGAAGTCGGGACCGAAAACGGCCAAACACGTGCTGTTCGTGGACGATTTTCTCGCAAGCAAGGGCTTGATGTGGCACTGTGGTATCTTCATCGCGGACATGTTGACTGCAGCCGGGTTCGTGGAAGTGACGAGCGAAGAAGTGACGTTGAGATTGGGCAAGTGGGCTGGCGAGGATGGTGTTCGAGGGCGCGACGCGTCGATCGGTGCATGGAGAGGGATGCGGGATGCGGTGATGAAGGCAAATGGGTTCGGTCGGTTCGCGTCTGTTGAAGCGTTCGACAAGGCGATGGATGAGGTCGAAGAGGAGTGGGACAACACTGAAGGTTCATGCGCGACGGTGCACGTGTGTTACGGTCGGAAACCTTTGTGAAGGCGTAGTTTTTTCTTTGTTTCTTCTCCAATCTTAGTTATGCAAAGTATCGCGCGACCGAGGGTCGACTGAGTAATTATGCTAACTACTCCAATATTATTGCTTCCCGAGTCCTAGACACAGGATTAGTGCCAGCAGTAGCGGATGAGGAAGAAATAAAGTTGGCACCAAGCATGACCCTTCTTTCCGTTGGGCATCTTCACATGGGTCGAATAAGCATGAGTAATACAGCCTATATTACACGAGCCAGTAGATCAACGGTCTTTATGAAGATCGTTGCGGCTCCATGTATATGTAAATACATAGCAACGCGAGGATCCATGAATAAAAATCAGTTCACTTTCAAACTAGACCGTCGCGTATCATGCAAGACCCTTCTCCATCTTGACGAGCGCTTTCGGAGGGCGGAGAAATGACGTCATAGAAAGCAGCTCTTCGGGCTCTGACGTCAAAGTTCCTTATATGCTTGATCCTCGCGATCAAGCATCTTGCCCTCGCTCTTCGATGTCGGCGCGCTGCTGGAAGTGCCCTTTTGGCGGGGCTAAGTGCGTAAAGTGATGCCACCCGAAAATTTTACTGAAAATTTACACGCTGTGCAGCATAAATCTTGTAAATCTCCCCAATGCTGAGCACTGATCAGTGGACTTCGGCCGAGTCATTCGGTGAGGGTAGGGACCACACGAGTTGGATCCTCGTGTGGCACCGCACAGGAACGACAAAGTCAGCCTAGACCTACGAAAGTGGTCAGGTGCGCCGGTCCAGGGGTGGGAGCATACCCATCGTGGTCACTGCTGGTTTCTTACTGATCGGGAATCTCCCTCATCCCCGCCCTCGTTCTCCCATCCAAGCAACCGGCATTGCGGAGGGTCACTGCACACTCACTGCGATTTACTCCCTCTGTCTAGTGCTGCTGGCAGTTCCCTAAACGCCTCTGAAGTAGGCTGGCGGTCGGGGTAGTGGTGCCCCCTGATGAGAGCTTTCGCAGGCTCGAAAACGCTGCCTATCCCGCCACCATATCTGTCCATCAGTAATTTTACAACTGTCTTTAGTCGTCCTATCCGGTGCTTGCCGCGTCTAACGCAGCTTAT
>JBBPMJ010000896.1:0-12447 GCA_038090255.1 Austroboletus niveus | reverse complement strand
CAAAGACAGAACAACTCTCGATCAGCTCCAAACAGGTGGAGAAGCATTCGGAGGAGGTGTCTAAGTTCACAACGCAGCTTACGGAGCTGCAGCGCCGTTACGAGACGCAATCAAGCGATGTGATCTCTCTACGCGAGGAGGTCCGCACCAGGAAATTATCGTTGGAGACCAAGGATCGCAAGATTACCTCCCTTACCGCGGAGATCGACGAGTGGAAACGTTCGGAAGTTACCAAGGCGGAGGAGATCGCGACCGTTCGCAAGCAACTGGAAAAGGCCCAGCTCGAGTTATCCTCTTCCACCTTCAAATTCGTCGAACTCAAGAGCAGCTATGAGGCGCAGTCGCTCGAACTCACCTCTGCTCGGAAGGAATGTCGGGAGGCGATATCAGTCCAGGAGAGTAAAAGCCACACCATCGACGCTCTTACGGTGGAAATCGAACAGTGGAAGGGCACGGACGTGAAGAAGACGGAGAAGGTGACGGCTCTGATGAAGCAGGTGGAACAGCTTCAACTGGAGTTGACTACTTCGTCGACGAAACTTGCGGAGTTCAAGGGCCTTTACGAGGCACAGTCGCAAGAGATCGTTTCGGTGCGCAAGGAACTGCAAATCAAGACGTCGTCGTATGAAGAGAAGGTTCGTACGGCGACTCTCCTCTCCACGCAAGTCGAGGAGTGGAAGAGCAAGAGCATCGCGCTGAAGGAAGAGTACGTCACGACTACCGAGAGTCTCAGGCGAGACTTTACTAAGTCTTCTACGGAAATCGTCGAGCTGAAGAAGCGTTACGAGAGTCAAACGAAGGAGCTGCAAGAGTACAAAGAACGTCTCGTGTCTCTCACTTCTGAGGTTGAAGAATGGAAGAGTTCGGTTGCCATCAAGACGGATGAGCTTACTGTCACTCGCAAGGAACTCGAGCAACTTCGTCTGGAGATATCTAGCACTTCGTCCACTCACGTTGTCGAAGAGTGGACTCAAAGTGTGCATACGACCGAGACCGAGGATGCTACGGTCACGAGCAAGAAAATCCAGCAGCTGCAGCGCGAACTCTCCATTGCCTCATCTCAGATCACCGAATTCAAACAGCGCTACGAGGCGCAGTCAAAGGAGCTCCTCGACCTGCGCAAACAGCTTAAGATCAAGTCGTCGACTGAGCAACGGACGGGTATCACTCACAACGGCGTCGAGCAAGTGGATACCAGTACTAAGGCCGGGGAACTCGTGCGCACACACGGGGAGCTTGAGGTAGAGGGCGAAGTTTCCTTCGAATGGAAGGATACGAAGGAGGTGTATGAAAAGATTAGGAGCGAGGTGAAGGACTATTCTGCCATCGTCAAGCTCACCACGATGGTCGATGAATGGTTGCGCTCGGACGCCAAGAGAGCGGAGGAGCTGACGCTTGAACTCGCGAAGCGAACGAAGGAGAACGAGGAGTTGCGCACTACTCTCATCACTCTTAAGGAGATTCATATCCGAGCTCCCATACTCAAGCGGCTCTTCGATTCTCAAGGTCTTGACATTCGATCCCCCATACTCAAGCTACCCTCCGATTCTCAGGGCCTCGATATCCGGGAGCCCATATCCAAGCCGACCACCGATTCTTCGATCGTTGATACATATACGGAGACGACGATTATTGAGAAGTTCCAAGAACTTACGGTAGTGGTTCAGGAGAGCGCAAAACTTATCGCTCAGTCCATCGTCGAGAAATCATCTCGTGTTGGGAAGCCGACAAGAGAACAACTTTCTGCAGCGAAACAGGCTTCGCATTACATCGGCCAACCTTTGGCAGGGTGCTTGGGAACGGACAGCCTCGATGAGGTGACCACGTATCTCTCAATTGCATTCCAAGCATACTTCACCTACTACCTGCGTTGGATTATTTCTTCGTGGACCGTGGAGGCAGGATTCAATGACCGCATCAAGAGAATATACGAGCAAATACAGAAGTCAGGTGAAGGGTTTTAGTCTTGAACACCATGGACTGTTGTACTAACGAGTACGAAATTGGTTACAGAGAAACAAGCGATATCGGGTCGTTGGCGATCTCTCACTCGTGCTTGCATTTCGTCTGGTTCTTTGAGCGACTCAAAGACCCTCATCTCGGGGATCTTACAAGGGCTCTGTGACATCATCGTGACAGCGCGTTTCGCCTCCACCTCATCCATTGCCAAGTCGAGCATTCTGACCAAGTTCGAGGACAAGATATCTAAGATCATTTCGAGTGCCGTGGAGTTCAGTAAGATAACCAGCGAGACTGTTTCGGCTGATTTCGAAGTCTTCATCGTGAACGGCGTGGACAAGTTTGAGGAGACGACAATGGAAGAAGTTGCGGACGTTTACGAGAAACGCGAAGAGGTAGAGAACCAGAAAGTGTTGTGCTCGACTCATTTGGGGTTGAAGAAGCGGGTGGTGGAGTCGGGGAAGACGGACACGAGCACGGTGGTAAAAGCAAAGGTTGTTCTGGACTCTCTCCTGCATAAGTAGTCTAGCCGAAATTCGGTGGTGATGTTTGTATGATTGTACCAGTACTATTGAAATGGACTCGCAATGTGCTGACAAAAATGGATGGATCACATGATCTGAGTCGTGCCCACCCAACTCTGTCTTCTGGGAATCGTCGAGAAGCCTTCTTGACGCGTTCGCTCACGTGAATACATTCAGCTCGATCTCCGTCCTCGACTTACCTCCCTCGGTCGTGAATACATTGTATGTTTGCCTCACAAATCCCTACCCTATCCATCTCATCTTCTTTCTATGTCACCGACGAGAAGCAAGGTCCCAACAACAAATTCCAGAAGCACATCGAGGATGCAAAGGTCTCGATAATTCCCATCCTGGTTTCCTCACTAAAGACTTGATGGAGAAGGTGAATTTTATGAGTTGTCCAAAGTCAAAAAACACTTCAAAGTTTGTATCACCGCTGGTGGGTTCGGATCACATCGCCTTCAACACTGCGGTCGACAAGAAAACCCAGGTCCTCGAGGCAAGTATATTCCCCTGTAATCGGTGGACGTGACTGTGGCCACCAATCTCTATCAGGTCTCTGGTCACAACGTCACCTCCGTCGCTGAGCGCGTCGTCATGTCCATACTGTTTCTTGTCAGGAACTTTGTTTCCCCTCACGAGGTAACAATTGTCCTAAGATCTCTTAATCCTCATGACCGATCTATCAAATCGAAAACAAGACGATTGAGCGCGGTGACTGGCCAGTTTTTGACATCGCATGCAATGCCTTTGACATGGAGAACAAGATGACTATTACCATCGATGCTGGTCGCATTGGCTACCGTGTCCTCCAACGTTTAAAGCATTTCGAATCCAAGGAACTCCTCTATTACGACTATGCTTCTCTTCCGGAGGGTAAGAATAAGATTCCTTGGAACACGATCAGCATATTCATTTTTCTACAGAGGTGCTGCTCGGTCCGTTGATGCTCTCCGAGTCGAAGATCTGAAGGAATTCGTGTTTCAGTGTGACGTTGTCACCGTTAGCTGTCCTCTGCGCGAAGGAACCGACTCGTCAACGCTGATCTCAGCCATTTCAAACCCGTACGTAGCACCCTTCTCGATCTGATTCGCTCTGACACGCGATCACCAACAGGGTGCGTGGTTGGTTAACACTCCCCGTGGTGCCATCTGCGACAAGGGTGACGTCACAGCGGTATTCAAGAGCGGCCAGCTTCGTGGTACGCCCTATACTAGGCTCCATATCGAGCCTCGTCAGCGCGTAAATTCGCTCTTTTGATCGGGTGAACCTGAGAGAAACAGCACTCAACCAGTCGAACTTGAACACATGACCAAACTTACGAACCCATTCTCTCCCAACGTGGCAGGGGACGCGTAGCAGGTCCCAGCATATTAAGCTGTACGATATCCTTGGGACTAACACGAATCGAATTCGAATGGTAGGTCGTTTTCAACATTGGACATACGTTGCTAAGAGCGTATGTATGTCGAGATAGCGACAAGCCGGACTGGACATACGACGGGAAAGACCGGCCCCTGGTTCACAATCCTTTTGCTTACGGCGGCCCAGTCACCGGTACACGTGCGCTGTACGGATCCGCTACGTCCATGATAACGAACGAGCATTTCGCTCATTCTAGCTAACACCAAACCCCAAAACGTGATTCTTTTTGGGGGGACCAGCGTGGGCAAGAGTTCTGTCATCAACCTGATGGCCTGGGCCGAGGTCGCGCCGATATCTCCGAATCTCAGCGGTCGCACGCTACAATCGATCGGATACTCCTTTGTCCTGAGTGGAGAAATGTCATTCCGCGTCTACGATACTGTCGGGCTCAACGAACCAGACATGGGTGTCAACACCTTTGGTGCCATCGAAAAGGTACACCAACTCATGACGTCCCAGCGTGCAGCTGGAGGAATCGATCTCCTTTTTTGCGTCCGTGGTGGGCGGATTACTGTGACAATGCAGCGCAACTATCGCTTATTTTACGAGATTCTGTGTGCGAAAAAGATACCCCTTGCGTTCGTCGTCATGCATTTGGACCACGAGGAACGTAAGTATGTAAGATTGGGAGAGGAAGTTCCAAGAGTTTGATATTCGCTCTGTTGCGCATGCATGCCACAACCTTGATATTTCGATGCGCTTTTCCGCTCTCATCCCCGTGATTTTCATCGCTGTTACGGGCTTTGTTGCCGCTGCGCCTGTTGAGAATGTCGGTGTAGCCACCCCTGCTTCGACTGACGATGACTCTGGGGTTCAATCCATCAGAGTCTCAGTCGAGAATCTCGTCGGTGGGCTCAATATATCGCTCGTTTTCTATCCTTGATATCATTCTAATAGCTATCATTACCGTTTAGATTATCCTCTGAAGTCCGCTGGCGACGTTTTGGACTTGAGTCAACTTGGCAGTTATACTCGCCGATATAGTGTCCCAGATTCCATGAACCCGACAGACTTCCCTTCACCAACGCAGGTGTTGACGAACAGCAAACCATAGCTATTCTCCAGAGCCAATGGACTCGCCAGAACGACCTTGCCAGAGCAGCTTGGCAGCAACAGCGCCTGGAAGCTGATGCCGCAGCCGAAGCCGCTCAGGAAGCTGCTGATCAGGCTCGACAAGAAAGAGAGGATGAAGATGCCCAGAATCGTAAGGAGGAACGGAAGAAGCATAAGAAGAAATTTGCTCCCATTCCGAACAGGCCCGTTCCGGATGCTCAACCTGTCTTACCATCCGTGGTTGTGCTGCGCAAACTCCAAGCAGGTCAATTTTGCGAACTCTGGTACTTCACCAACCCGGGCCTGGATGCGGCGGAATGCACCCTAGCTTATGCCATTGATGACAACTCCCTTTCCCTCACCACCAACAGTGATGGTGCCCCGTCATTTGCCCCTGCCGCCTTTGCCAAAGACAAGTGCAACCCAGTCCAAGATGAGAGCCTATCCTTTGAGCAATTTGGTCTTGCCACAGTTTGCATGATCATGGCCATGAGGAGCTGTGGATGGGACCCAGACCATGTCTCCATGCACATCCGATTTTGGGTCAACATTGAGAAGCATGAATGGCATGCATCTTGTGATGAAGTCGAGCAGTGTGTGCTCCTTATTTATCAGGCCACTCAATGTCATCATTGGCACATAACAATTGGCACACCGGATGCATTCAGCATTGCCGAGATCAACGACACAGTCCTTACAAAGGTGTACAGGCACCTTGCTTCTCACTTGGATGCCAAACAACGGGCCTCCATGCAAGCACAAACTGAGTGGACCTGCATTCAGCATGAGAGAGAAGCAGGCATCAGCATACGTCTTCATACTCATTACCATCGCTGCATCATCCTCATTCTTTCTCCCAATCGCCCACAAAACTCACCCACTTCACATGTGTCCCTGGTCTTTCACACATAATTTACTACCATTGGGTTACCCACACGCCCCATCATGCATACATTGGTAACCCCAAATGCATACTTGCTTCGGTGATCCCATGGCATACCCAACATGCTCCAGTATCCCTTGCCCCTGCGTACACCATCCATACATGATGTGCCCTATTGCACAACACATGTCATTATTGTTGCACCTGTGCTTCTGCATGCCATCCACAGGCTTCATATCGCACATCTAATAGAACAGTGGGATCAAGCTTCATGCCTCCCACCCCTCACCGTGCCCCTCATGGCAGATCATTCAGTGGTTCAAAGAGGCTGACATCGCCGTCATTCCAGGACTCCCAGCCTACTGTGCACAAACGGCCTCAGTCCTTTCGTGCACCCATCTCTTCTCCCAATACTGATGGAGTGGTCATCACACTCTCCACCTGTGCTGTCTGTCTCAGGCAGCACAAACATGACATCATGCGCTGTGCTGTCCCCCACACCTGGGATGACAAGCATGAGGCACAATCTGAGCACATCGGCCTCAACCTTTTCAACAAAAAAACAGGTGATCACCTCTGCTCTTGCTGGCAGAAAGCTGGTGGCTGCACTGATGCTCATTGACCCCTCCATCTCTGCTCAGGATGTGGTGCCACCACCCATGGGGCTCAGCAATGCTCTTGTGCAGAGAAACCTCTCTCCCTCGACTCCATACCAGGCAACAGCATGGGAGCAGGAGCTCCATAAGGCAGGACTTCTCCAATACTTCATTGACATTCCCTCAGGTTTTCGTAATGGCTTCTTTGTAAATTTCCCCATCATCTTCATATCCCAATCTCCCCCTAATAAAGATTCATTTGCATCCAACTACCCCCAGTTCCAAAAGATACTAGATCATGAGCTGTACAAAGAATGTTACATAGGCCCATTTGTGGCATCTGAACTTACATCACACATTGGTCCCTTTCAATCCTCTCCAATATCCATCATTCCCAAACCTGGCAAATTTTGTTTGGTTCAGAATTTTTCTTTCCTCTTAACTCCATCTCCCAATTTTCCAAATTCCTCCATTAATTCCTGCATTGATTCCAACGATTTTCCTGCCATATGGGGAAAGTTTTCCATCATTTACCTTCTCATCTCCCACCTTTCTCCGGGATCTGAGGCAGCCACCAGGGATGTTGCAGAAGCTTACCGCACCATTCCACTTCATCCATCACAGTGGCCAGCCACAGTCATATGCACCAATGCAGATAATTTCTACATTGACACATGTGCAGCCTTTGGTGCAGCACCATCCACAAGTCTTTATGGCAGAGTGGCCAATGCGGGTGCCAAACTCATGAGGTACAATGGCATTGGTCCACTAGATAAGTGGGTGGATGATCACATCTTCTTCTGAATACATACATACAATACATCTTCCAACATACAACAAGGCACGGGCATCATGGGCACATCAGATTGCCCAGACAGGTCCAACAAAACAATCTGGTAGCCGTCTATGGTATGTGGGCTCAGGTGATCCAGTTGAGGAATTCAATGAATCCTGTGTCTTCCCATTAAGGGACCTCTTTCACACTTCCTCATGATCAGCACATGACGCCACTTTCATCTACAACCTAGATGACATTGATAGGCTTTCTGAGCAGCTGGGCATTCCTTGGGAGCAATCCAAGGACCAGCCTTTCGCCACTTCCACAATTTACATTGGTTTCAAATGGGATCTAGACCGACAGATGGTATCTCTTGCTCCCGAAAAAATCACCAAATACATACAAGCCATTGACGAATGGTTGCAGCACCCATTCCACACCCTCAAAGATGTACAAACTTTGTATGGTAAGCTCCTTCACATCTGTGCTGTGCTTTTCCAGGGTCGTGCGTACCTCACAGGCCTAGAACGCATGCGCATGTGCCAGGATAAGCCATTCATGCCACATCGACCTGACAAAGCTGTGACCAAGGACTTAACATAGTGGATATCACAGTTAAAGCAGGGTGCCGCATCAATCCCCATCCTTCTCCCCATTCCATACACAGACATTCATGCATATTCTGATGCCAGTTCTCGCATTGGAATCACTGTTGTCATTGGACAGCGCTGGCGTGCCTGGCTCCTCTCCCCAGGCTGGCAATCACTTCATGCAGGCACCTGGGACATTGGATGGGCAGAGGCAGTTGGATTCGAACTCCTGGTGTGCGCTATTGAAGCTTCTGGAAGTATGGGTTCCCATGTCATCGCTTATGGCGATAACTCTGGAGTCATTGAAGGCTGGTGGAATGGTCGGCATCAAAACACCAAAACCAACAATATCTTCTGCTGAATCCACCTTTTCATCTCTCAAGCACATCACCTGTCTCACATCCGCACCTGATATGTCTCCAGTGCCAACAACCCAGCTGATGGTCCATCCAGAGGGATCTTCCCATCCCGTTCCCTTCTCATTCCGCACTTCAGCATTCCTTCCCAGCTCTTCCCCTTCATTACTAACATTGAAGACCTGTCCTCTAGCCACTGTGACTGCGCCTTTCCCCACTCCCATACCATTCAGGACATCAATGCTGACCCCACTCATCAGTCCTCCTCATCAGCCTACAATCACCACCAGTGTGACCTCAACAACGAAGACAATCTTGTCTTTGATGAGCTCTTCATCTAAATTCATATCTGATCCACGTTTTGGAGCGCTTCTTCCTGACCAAACAAACACTGCTCCCAACTCCAAGCACTTAAGGCAGCACTTTCTCAGTACCAATAGACACCTGACAGGCTGGTTTTTTATGTAGGTTGTAATTACCCTGTGAGGCCTATCCTCTGCAGAGGTTCTAAATATAGATATTGCCTTGCAACGGCTTCTTGCCTTGTGCGCCTCCCGTGCCTCCAACCAGTGCCTCCCATGCCTCCAACCTTTACTGCCAGAATCCTCATTGACCTCAGGGATATATGCAAAAGCCCCGGCGGCCTTGTTGACCTCTTGGATAATAACATACTGTTTATTGCAATGATAGGGCCTCACATGTAAGTGCCAATGTTTTATTCCTTATTCTTATTTTTTTTTCTCTAGTTATACATGGCTCCTCGCCTTGGGACTCGGAGGGCGCAGCCGTCGACGTCTGGCCTAGGACACCATTTTTCAAGCCCAAAGCGACCTCAAGACAAGGGCAAGACACACCGACTCGTCTCCATCCCTGGTCAATCTGCTCGTCATCAGCAAAGCCTTGCCCGCTTGGAAGACTTGCTCAACCGCTCGCGGCATCCTGATGTTTCCTCCCCACAGACACCGATGATCTCATGCATGGAAAACAATGTCAATGAAGAATTCCACATGGACATTGACACAGACGACCCTCTATTCACACTGGAGAAGGATGAGTCATTTGATGTTGACCCCCTTCCGTCCCTGCTATCAAACATTCCTCCGCAACGTCCGCGGCGCAGTCATTCTGATGCTATGCAGCGCCTGTATACCAACTGGAAAGCACTTGTCCTGAAGCTTGTTGATTCGTATCTACGGTATACTGCTCGCACCCTTGGAAAGCCCCTTGAACCGATTACACATGCTATTTCACTCTGCCATCATGAATTGTGCTGTGAAAAGAAGCGGACGAAAATTCTGTGTCTTATGTTTGACTGTGAGTAGAATGCTCACTGCACTTTCTATGTATCCTCATTTTTATTAGATTTTGCCTCCATCGACGTGATCAGCTGCAAGTGTTCTTCCCTTAGTGAAGTCCTTGTACATTTCGGCTTCTTTCCAACTGCACCATCACAAGCTCGAATGGCAGTATCCATAGACCTCCTCGCGTTTTATCGTGCCCTGTTTGAGCACTCTTGTGACGCCATCAACACATTGGCGGCTGCGCTTCACACCCATTATTCACGATGAGGGTTTTATTTCGTTGACAAGGCAGTAAGTGATTGCTCAGATCAAGTCTCTTCTGGCCTCACATTCGAAGGGACATTATGTATTAGACCCCTTTAGATGCAGCCTGAGTGCTGCCATCCAATGGTTTGACATGCTCATCGTCGAGGTGGAGAGAAGAATCAACAAGGTTATTCAGCAGAGTTGCAATGCTATAAGATGTGCGGCTATTCCCTCTTTGCCTACTAGTACACCATCCCAATCTACGGACTTATCAACCCTATCCTCTGCATGGCACCCTTCACTGATGTGTGCGGAAATTCTCGTTCAGCGGTGCCCAGCTTGTTTCGGTTTCATTAAATTCGGCAAACCCCTTGATGAGGGCAGCGACATTCACATTGCCACTGATGGAAATTTCTTTCATCGGCACTGCCGTTCTGCTGGCGACAGCCCCCCATTCTATGATCCCTCATATTTCCTTTCAAAGGCATTCGTTGATGCCACCGGAGATCAGATTGCAAAGCAATGGAGGAAACCGGCGAAGATATATCGTGCACCCGTCCCCGATGAGGCAATTGATGATTGTGAATCATCATACGACGCCGCAAATGGGAACAAGAAGACTGCTACTGATATCTATGATGACGCAGGTGTCATGGGTCTTATTTGTCGACATGACATCCCGCTTTTTTTTGCAAATATCGATTCCCCTGGCGAACAATAGAAATATTCTGTCGCTCTCATCCGCCACCTGTTCTTGCTTCTCCCGAAAACAGCAACAGTTGTGGTATTCTATGACATCAGTTGTGTTTTAGCACAAACACTCACCAAGGTGAGCCAGTTTATGTAGTTCTGAGCTACTCTCACATCCCTGACCTATAGTATAATATTCTCAATGACTCTATAACCCAGCGGCTGTGCTTTGCCACCAGTGCCATGCATGCATATGGGCACAAATGGGCCTGTCAACTGATCTACAACCCTCGTTTGGCAACAGGCCTTGGCCTATCTGATGGTGAGGGTACGGAACGACTGTGGTCAAGGCTCATCAAATTGATTAGTGTCAAGTGTTCTTCTTCGGTATGTAGTTTTTCACTGATTGCAGATCTGATAAGACCTTTTATAGCAACAGCGCAGAATTTGGCTGATTGATCGTCAGGCTGCTGCAGTCGGCCATGAGATGCAAGCTGATCTCGGAGATTGGATTAAACGACGACTCAAATGTGGGGTTCAGGAACAGGGAAAAGCTGCTTGGGAACAAGTCGAGGAATCAGGCCATTCCATTGCAAATTTGAAGCAACAGTGGACGTTACAGAAGAGCTCGCAGCTCTCAATTCATGCACGTACGTACCTACTCATATATGTTTTATTTGACATATTGAACATCGCTCAAGATGCCCTACAATGCCTCAAGAAGCAACTCGATACCGTGATCTCACTACAGTCCGATCTAGACTCTGCTGAACGAGCTATACAAGCAGCTCGAAGTACGATTGAGAAAGATGCCTCTGAAGGTATTTCCGAGCAAGCATTGACCATCCTTGGAGGGCTGGAGCGAACCCATGAGCGCCTCATGAACAAGGTTGATGCACTTTATGCGTTTCTCAATATCCAAGAGCAATTCCCGAAACTTGAAGGTGTCAACTTCAACTTTGTTCAACTTCTTATTTTGGCCCGTGATCTCAAGATCAACATCCGAAAGCGCGCCATAGCCTCCTTTTTTGAGTGGGACAAATTGGATCAGGCGATTGGAGAAGGTCAGAAGCCTCTCGGTGAGAACTTCCTTACAACATTCCATCGGAATTGATTTTCGCTAGGTATGAAGCTGCACCAACAGATGCGTAAAGCAATCGCCAGACGCCAACCTGCACTATTAAGTGCCATTCGCAAATTCAATTCCTATTGTGAGTGCCTCAAGAAGCTTTATGATCATCAATGGGCAATCCCTCTCCCACAACCTCTGCCAATGAAACTTGCAGAAATCCATGAAGACCCGTCTCTTATGGAGGATGTGTGGATCACGCCATCTCCTGGGCAAGTACCTCTCTGGCTGGAAGACCAGGATGTTCACCATGGGATCCGCGGTATGCTCAAAGTGGAGAGGTGTTTGGAGGAACAACAACAACTCGGTACAGAAGCTGACAATCTGTGCTGTTGGTATGGTGATGAACTTGCTGCTGTGGAACTCTCTCTGCATACATCTGGCAGTAAGTATCTTGCTTCACTCCACAACATGATCCTGAATCATTTTTAAGATGAACTTTTTGTTTTACTTCTTCAGCAGCGTCGTGACCACATTCTTGCCCTTGAGCCCCGATGGATCAACCATCTAACCTCTGCATTGCGCTTCGAAAGCTGTCATAAAGAAGCATTGTCGCTAGCCACTCACCTTTCCGGTGGAAATTCTCTCATATCACTAATGTGGATCAATGCCACGGCTGTAGAAGCATCAATTTCCATCCCAGAAGATGAAGAATTCCTTGACCCTCGATTAGACAGCCTTGACGACTCCGACACCACCAACGCTACCCTAGCTGACTATCTTTCAAGTGAATCTTCGGTCCACAACGACGACTTAGATGATCCAGATGATCAAATTAGTTGTCCAGGTGTAAGGATTGCTTGGGAATGCCCACCGGTGAGTCATGCTTCGAACTTGACTGGTGTTTATTTCTGACTGAAAGCTAGCATATGCTGATTGACAATGCTCCAGCATTATCGGGAGATTACACAGATCTC
>JBBPMJ010000895.1:0-12449 GCA_038090255.1 Austroboletus niveus | reverse complement strand
GAAGAAGAGCGAGAAATACATCAACCAGAGACGAGGAAGCTGCATACAGTATTAGTACGATGGGTGTCCGGAAAAGAAACCAACATACCTTGGGCAACCACATCAGGGCGCGTTCATACGTGGCGACGAGAGCCTTCCACTCCTCCCATCCGACGATGCCGTCGAGCCCGCCCTCCCACTCTTCCAAGAGTTCTCGCTCCTCCTCTATTGCCTCCTTCATTTCTGGAAACTTTTTCCTCCCGCCAGCTTGTTTCTTGTGCACCAACTTGCCGAGTACGTAGGACATGCGCATGACGAGGTACGCTTTCCAGAGCTTGAAAGAACCCGGGAACTGCACGAGCGCGGCTTCGTAAATGTAGGTGAGACATTGGAGCGATCGCCTCGCAAGCGGCGTTGAGAGCGGTCCAAGTAGTTTCGCGGCCTCATCCAGAGAAGGATTTGCGCGACGTTCCTCCTTGAGCTGCGCGTTGAAGGCTTCCTTGGTATTTTGTATCGCGGTCCACCATGCGCGGAAAGAGTTTGGGTTGAGGAGGAGGTCTTCTTCGCGGTGGACGTCTTGAACGGTAAGCAGATACGGATGTGTCGTCGGGTTCGGGATAGGCAGCGTCAGAGGGAAGTGAACAGAGAGCGCCTCGAGCTTGGATGACATTTTGATGAGCGACGCGGTTCAAACAAGACTTTGTTTACTAGTATTGGTCACTACATACATACTTTGCTTTAGCGATCATGGTAAGACAACGAATTGCTTCTCTCCATCCTTGCTGACGAGACCGACCCACAGCACGGCGTCAAGCGCGTCTCGCAGTCCAGAGAAGCCATACAGGCGAGGAAAGAGCGCGAGAAATCAAAGATCGCCGAGTATCTCGCATTGTCGGACGATGTGCTCTCTCGCGTATGTTATCTTTCCCAGCCTCCACTCCACCATTTCACCCGTCTTATAGAAAAAGGCATCCGATTGGAGTCGGGAGTCGTTTGATCAAACCCGACGTCTTCTCGACTTGAACCCGGAGTTCTACACCATCTGGAATTATCGCCGGAACATCATGCTCAACGGCATATTCCCCCAGAGGTCAGCAGTCCTGGCTTACTATGCAGACTGATGTGCCATTTGAATCTCAGCACCCCCGAGGAGAACAACAACATACTCTCAAACGAGTTGTCGATGACGATGGCAGCACTGCGAGAACATCCCAAAGTATACTGGATATGGAATCATCGCCGGTGGTGCCTCGAGAACGTTTCGGATGGACCAGTAGTGGATGGTGCACCATCTTTGCAATGGCGGAAAGCAAACTGGCAGAGAGAACTGGCCGTCGTCGAAAAGATGCTCGATGCGGACGCACGAAACTGTACGCTTTCGCCTCATCTATTCTTCCACGTCTCACATCCGTCTAGTCCTTGCCTGGAACTACCGCAGATATGTTTTGGAAAGTATGCTAGATCAGAAACCCTTACCCAACGAGTTGGCATATACCACACGGAAAATCGGCACCAGCTTCTCCAACTTTAGTGCATGGCATCAACGTTCCAAGGTTTATTCTGCGATGTGGAAGAACGGCGAATTGGATCCCGTTACTTCTCGAGAAGAGGGTATACACCGTCCCTATCCTAGGATTGCTTCCAACTGACGAGCAAAAGAGTTTGAACTTGTTCATAATGCTCTGTTTACCGATCCTGATGACCAAAGTGCATGGATCTATCATAGGTGGCTAATAGGAATGGGTACATATGTTCTACCATTGTCTCGCAACGCATCTGTAACGGATATACAGGGGAGAACGAGGCGCAACTACAGCAAGAGATCGCAATTATCGAAGAATTGCTAGGCGAGCAACCGGATAGCAGGTGTGAGTCCATGCCTGAAAGCTCGATTTATAAACATTCAAAATTTTCAGGGTGCATGGATTCGTTGGTACACTACAACCGACTTTTGTTGAAAAACTATAGCCCCGGTTCTGAGGAGATCAGGCGCAAGTGTCTTGGTCTTCTCCAGCAGTTAGAACGGATAGACGATTCGCGGAAATCAAGATACCGAGAAATAGGTGAGCAAGTGCTTGTACCGTGATCCCGGGCTGGACACTCACAGTAAACAGCTCAACAGATCGAACAGTAACAAATGTCCCAATCATGTACATTTGTATTATTTTATGTGGCGTGACTCTATGTCATGTCCCGAGCTCTGGTAATGTAACTGATGCGGCCAAAACTCTTGTGATATCCTGCAACCCTCGCTAATCGTGACGCCTGTTGCGCTGCCAGCCACACTGTCGAGCATGCTATGTTATGCGACCGGTAAAGCATTCCAAGTCGAAAGACATTTTCGTCCATTACACACTGTCTACGCGCTAACAGAAACTCTCCTCAACACCCTAGGAAATACACTCCAGAATTAAAAGTAAAACCGCTGCGATTCCATGAGACATCGCGCGTGTTCGCAGAAATCCATCGAACGGCCAACCACATCTATGTACGTAAGTTAGTTTCTTGACTTCATAATTGCACAAGGAATGTTGCGGTGCAATTGGATGGGCTCGGCCGATGCTGCGACCCCTTCCATCAGGGGCAAATCGCGTCGTCAATACTACCCAATCCCTAGCCACCGTCACACAAACTTGCTATTGGATTGCTCCTTGTGGGCCCGGCGTCAAATGGAATACTCATACAACACAACCAAATAGTTGCATTTCGGTCCTCAGTCTCTGAGCTTGATGGCATCATAGGACAAGAGAAAGACTTGCACACCCTGTGGTGGCAGTTCCCTGTCCACTTGCGCAATATTCCTTGGAGAATTGGTGTTTGCAGAACCACAATCGAAAGAATCTGTCAAGTACCTCGCTTCCGGGTATCATAAGAAAATATCCTTGGGTGATGGGTTGGGTGCGCTGCAGGATGGTGTCCAAGTATGCGAACATATTCGTTCACCAGTGATTTCTGACTTATTTCGTGTATCAGGCAGTGTGGAACGAGTTTGATCCAATACTGGATGAAGGTGACGAGTGGTGATTCGGTGAAGAGAGGACAAAGGTGACAACAAGAATTTGGAAGAAGGGCTTGTAGGTAGAGGTATCACTACCATTACTGATAATCCAAAACTGGCATAACGAAAGAGAGACCACGAGCCTGGGACTGACTGCAAGGTACTTATACAATAATAGTCTCTAAAATAAGAGCATACTTCCAACTAAAACCTATCGATCAGAACGTGGACGCTTTAATTGGGGCTTTGGATCTTCCTCGGATATTTCAGCCATTTCCGACTTGCGCTTAGACGAGGAAAGCGGCACAGGACCGCCCAGTCGATCCAACTCCATGGGTGATCCAGGTGTGTCTTCAATCTGTAACTTGATATCGGAGTACCGAGGCACGAAATCCTCTGCTCTTAGTACCTGTCCGTAAAGAATTTTGCCCATGTGCGTATGCCAGAATGGTTTCCCTCTGTTCCGGATTGCAAGAAGTGCCATCACGAAAGGTAGGGGCGAACACGAAAACTTGCTCTCCCTTCCTTCAACAACATTCCTAAACAAGTCCTTCCGAATGTTCCGCCGAATAGATGTAGCGCTTGGGGACTCATCCGTAGGTACCCCAAGGAAACGGCACAGTCGCAGATACGAATTATAGTCGTCCAGATACAGCTGACCAGCGAACACGTTCAGCTGATCAATCAGAGCCGAAGGTGGAGTCCAGCCAGGAGGTAGGGAAGGGACGACATAGAAAGTCAGATCGTCGCATGGTCTCATCCGCTGCGACTTCCGTGGTGCATATAAGTGAAGATGGACGAATTCGCTTAATCTGATTTCCGGCAACAACCGGTTGGCCTCGAACGGACTGATCAAAACCAATACCCGTCCATCTCTTTGACTAGACAAAACCCATTGGACGGGGCGCAGATATTGATCTATGGTCCCTTTGGTGGACTCGGGTTTGATCGTATTGCAGAAATCTTCTGTGGCAAGAATCGATGGGCTCCAAGCATTTCCTTCCCGAGTAGCAGAGCTCTTTCTGAGTGTCGTGAAGATTGGACGCAAGGCACTGCTGGAATACAACGCGGGTATGACACCTGTCTTCACAAACGCCTCGACATCCGGATGAAGGAAGTGATCTGCAGGTTCCGCTTTCGGGGGTAAATCCACCTCCCGTTCGCGTTCGCGCTCTCTATTCACCTCTCGTTCTTGTTCTTCAACTTGTACACACGAGAGAGACATGACTCCGAGATCTTTGCAGCGCTGTTGTATGTCATCGTCTAGCATTGATAAATCAAATATTTCCTTGTTCCTTTCCCGAGGTGCGAAGAGATCATCGAGCGGTCTGGCTGCTCGCTGAAGCCATACATCAGACAGTTGCTTCGACGTGATCGCTTTGTTGCAGAAACGGAACCAAGCATCCTCTCTTGACCTATGGTCCATGCCCTGCTGTGCCCAATATGGAGCCCGATGTTGGACATCGTTCCAGGTCTCGTGTATCGCCCAGCGCAAAACGTCAGTAGTAGTGATTTGAGAGTTCGGGTCGATTTTCATGGAGTGTATGCTTCTGTCAACCTCGAGTGGGGCAAAAAACATGACCGAGTGGCCGTGACCGAGCTTGCGCATCCGCATACAACCTGCATTGCACATATCAGGCTTTATTCATCACACAACATTCCAAAATAAAAACCTTGTACTAGACGATCTTTTGTAAGCCTCGGACCCAATGTGACAGCTGCCCGTAAGCCAATAGGAAGTTTGAGGTCAGTGCCCCTCGTATGAGCATGGTCCAGATAAATAACACAACGCTCCAATTGTTGAGAAAGCGATGATGAAAGCATTGGAACTGACATTCCATTTCGCATGAGCACTATTAGTTCATCTTTTTCATCAATGTAGATGGCACCAGCAGCATCCTGAACGATGTCAAGCCATGCTTCAGCGACGTGGCGATTGGACGACTCGAGGATTTGTGCACCAACATCCAATAACACACGGATTTCGGGTTGTTGGCTTGTAATCGTTTTAAGGAAACCAGCTGTCGCCAATCGTTCGCCATTCTCGTCGGTAATTGTCATATAGAAGTCATTCTCTGGTTGAAGAAGGTATGCAAGTATCCTTGCATTTGACCCGTGCTGATGGTCTAGATCTCGTTGATCAACGGTCATCGGTAATAACCATCGACCGTCATCGGTACCGGAAAAACCTGACATTGGCATTCACTTATGAGCCGATTTGAAAGAAAATAATCAAGCGTACCTGTCGTTACCTTTTCTCGTTTCCCAACCAAGTCCCAGCTAGAGGAGGAAATTTTGAAAGGGAATTCCTTCGCTTCCTTTGGAAACACCACGCAGGAAAGGTAGAGGTCTATGGCGGCCTGATTTCGAGAAAAGAGTGGATAAATGACCTTGTCCCATTGCTCCGACGATCTCAAGTTCATCTCGCCAAGAACCTGGAGCGACTCCGGAAGCGTGCTGTCATAGTAATCCTTCACCCAAAATGCATACTCGGCATGTGGGTCATCCTGGTCCAGCAGAATCTGGAAAGAAGTTCTCAGCTGCTCTTCGCTGAGGCCGGAATAGTAGTAGGATAAGCATGTGAGAATGATGGTGATGTCGGGATGACCAAACTGTGTATTGGGTGCTGGCATGTCTTTCGCCCGATACGGGACAGCGAGCATTGTAGATCTTCGGCTGGAGGACAATTCCTGGACAAGACCGTAGTCAATACGCCATCTTCGCTCCAGCAGTGCGAACAAAAGAATGTTGTACGCCAGGAGACCACGAAGGACCAGCAGTGCAGTCCACATGCATGCCTGGTCAGAATTCTTGGCATACTCCTCTACTCTTTTCACCGTAATGGGAAGGACATCCTCGTCAGATATGAAACTGCGGATCGCAGATTGCAGCTCCGCGGTGAGGTTGCAGAAGTCTAGATTGTTCATTCGTCCCCTCATCACGAACTCGATCACCAATGACTTTAATCTTTGGCCAATGTCAGAGCCTGATACAGAGCCAATAAGTGGAAACGATCCAGGCGGCCCGCATTCGATCTGAAAGGAGCTGAGGAGCACAGGAATGCACTCCGTTACAAGGCGCAGAACCTGTTGTGTGATCGTCCACCGGTCCGGGTAGCCTTCTATATGTTGCTCGAAGCCGATAGTGTAAATGAGTTGGAAGCGCGAGTGAAGGATTTCATCGCTCTCGTCCAGTATATCTCGAATGTGTGAATCCATCCATTTCTGAAGGCCCATCCAGTTGACTGCATCCCAACTTTCCTCAGTTACATGAGCGGTTATCCTTCCATCCTGATATTTAGCGGATTGGTTCAACCACCGTAATGTGCTTCCAATAAAGCTTTCTTCTGGAACCTGTGTTTTCGATGGTCAACTTGATCGTTCAAGTTTAGGATGGTAGTATCCATGCTCACCAATTTGAGCAACAACGATATCTTGACGTAATCAAAGTACGGTGATATTCCAATTTTGGATGACAGTGGATGTGGCACAGATTTTCGGCACATTTGCTCCTCCATGCACATCAGTCTGAGAGACGCAACATGTTCTGGCTGCACAAGTAAAATGCCACGCTCAGTCATGCACTGCAACATCAGTTTGTGCATATCGTCGATTTGAAGACTGATCACTGCGTTATCACTGTCACGCTCGGGAGTACGAGAGAAGGGCAGGTGGTATATTGGCCTGTTAACAAGCCAACCAAGACGGGAAATGAGCAAGTCGAACATCTGGACTGTCAACTGTTTCGGGACAATGACACGGGCAAGTTGTTTTCCGTCCGCAAGTGCAGCAGCAACCATTGGTATAATTACCGAGGATTTTCCTTCGCCCATGTTCATTTGCATTACGGTGTTTCGTCCAGATTTTGGCGATATCATTTCCATGGCAACCTCTGCCTGGCTGCGACGAATCAGAAAGTTTCCCTGAATCTGAGAGACATGAATCAACATCGGCAGGTGAATCAGAGCACAGACATGAGAAGGCGCACCTGAATCAAGAGCCAGTCTGGATATTCTTTAGGATCCCACCCGTCGCATACGACATGTTCCAATTCCTTCGAAAACTCTTCTTCAAGACCATCCAGAGTGAATCGTAGCAACCTCCGGGCACGTTGCAGATCCAAAAGAAGTAAAGCCAGCGATACCAAGCAGTTTTTCCACTGTCCAGGAAGAGTTTGTGGTGATGTAGAAGCAAGGCATCGCAAGAGGGTGTCTCCAGTGATCAGCGGCCATGGACCAAGCTGATTAGCAACTCGTTCGCATGTATCGTTGGATGGGCTTAATGTCTCCTTCAACGTTTCCAAAGCACCGAAGTAGTTGACTTTGCACCGCATGTAGTGCGTCTGGAGCGTGTCGACCCGTTTTGTCCCTGCCAGTGTGTATGTCACATGAGATTCCTTACGGGCAAGTAGCGCACTGGCGCTAAGGCGAGCAATGTAGTCCTCCTGGAAAGAGGAACACAGTTTATTCACCTCAAGAGAAGCAAGTAACCTATTTACTTCAGAAAGATGATCTGGTGAGCTTTTGCGATGGATAGAAGGCAAAATGATGCGAGGTGGTAAAGCTGGTACCGATTGTTTGGAAAATAGATGAAGAGGGGAAATCTCTGATGGTTTTTTTGCGAAAGTATTTTGCTGAGAATAGGATGTTGATAAGAAGGATGATGATGGTAACCGAGGCGAAATATTTACCTGTTCTTGTGACACACTGCTGCCTGATTCGTGGACATTACTTGTTCTACGTCTCCAGTAATACCTTCCTCGAATTTCTTCATGTGTCATGTTAACTTCAGGATGGGCTGAGATCCACACTTGTTTTTCTTCGTCGTCCCAGAGGTATCTGAATTTTGCTATCGATCGACACCCGCCCGAACTTAAGAGTGAAACTGCTGCTTGAACACCTGTATTTCCAATGAATGGATCCCTGTCATCCTGGCTGATCGCGGCAAGCATGTACGCCAGCTGTCTCGCATTCCTAAGGTCACCGTTCCCTATCAGGCAACCTAGTTCGGTATCCACATTGTAGACATGAAATGTTGGAAGTCGATCATTAACTTGAAGGCGTTTGTAGTAACTAGGTTCTCCGCTTTCTTTGAACCGAACCAAGGTACCCGAACTGATGTGTCTTGTGGGAATGCCATCTGGTACAAAGATACGTCTTGGGATGAGTCCCTCAGGGAGGTCGGCTCTCTGCCGTAGAACAAAGAGGTGATCTATATCACACAATGTCTCTCCGAGTTGTGGACTCCTGTCATAGATCATGTTTTTGAAGTCGCGGGACTCGAGTTCTCCCTGTTCATTGATGAAAAATGACAGACCATGATGAGGTAGCGTGATAGACAATGTCGCCGTCGACGTAGATTGCGATTTGATAGGGAATGTGGACATTACAATATTGTTGACCTGGCGGACTAATTCTTCGTTGCAAGATATCGGGTACCCCGACCAGAGAACGTTAAGTCCTTGGAAACAATTTGACATCATCGCCCAAGTCAGGCTCCATATGTCCACAAGCATCTCGCTGCCCTTGCAAGCGCGATATTGGCCTGACGCACAGCCAATGATCCTCCAATCTTCAGGAGAGGGATTAAAAGGCCGCTCAAGTGGAAGTATGTCGATTATCCCTCTGGATAGATTCAACCAATGAATATGTCCATCCACAAGTGGTGTCGGAAGGTCGTGTCCAAGTACGTCGTAAGGAACCCACTCGAGGGTTTCTTTCGAATCGTTACAAATCATCTGAACCACTAAGTCATCATCCCGCAGAAAAAAACGCGCCTGTTTGCATTTCAACCATGAAATTATAATATTGATGTGACAATATAGTCTGATTCGTACCTTTTGCTTTGGCATCATACCTTCATTAGAGGGATCCATTTGCGGGAGAACAAGCCAGCCTTGCTATATCATACTGACAGTCAGCAATACGTTTCATTAAAAACCTAGGCATGTACGTACATCCGGAGATATTTGTTTGCATTTCCAACTTCCTCTTATTCTCTCGAATAATGCGCATATTGATTGTCCATCTATTTGAAGATCTCCATCAAGAAGACTAACATGTACCATTTCTGATGGCCTCTTTACGGTTTCATGTGTTCGGCATGTGAGCCAATGGGTATTTGGATGTTCTAATTTCTTCCAACTATTCGTACCTGGTCTGTGACTGGGGAAAAACATGCGAACCGCAAGGTCAATGCCACGATCTGTTGGGTCTAGAAGAATTGCGTCGCTCAAGGCCGACTCGAATGCAATGAAAAGTCGACAGCGATACCCATAAAGATTATCTGAAGTGCTCGCATCAGATCAATTGAGAGTCGAGTGCATATTATTTGGGATTTAGACGTACAGCCTCCAAGTTCTCCATCTGTTAGGAGAGTGCAAAAAAGTGCAGCACTGATGTCTTCTTCAGACAAGAAATGCTTCCAAAGAGTAGTTGTGTTGACGTCAAATGTGCTCAGACATGCAAAGGACATGTCCTGCAAGAGAATTCTGCGGTTTTCATTTGCAGGTTCCTTTCCCAGATTGTAGGATAACTCCTGTACCCAGTCAAACATCTTCCGACGTACTTTCCGAAGGAGCTTCATGATACGGCCCAGAATTGTTTCCCCTGGACATGACGCAAGTACTCGAGTAAGCAATGATGAGATACTATGCATCATCATCCTATCTATGAGCTGAGCTCTGGCATCCGCGAACAAATTCTCGAGCTCGTCAAGAAGAGCCATGCAGAATGACGAATCTTCTAGCTCTTTGTGCCAGAGCCATGTCCCTGTGTTCAGATCCAAAGGTCCAACTTGTGAGAGTGCACAAAAGAGGAGGTCATGTACAACTTCACTATGAAGTTTCAAAGTTTTACCGCGTATTCCATGCAGGATATTGAACCACTGGAGAAATCCACCATTGCGTAATTGTCCATACGCAACGAACTCGTCTAGAGAGATGTTCGCAGGGCAGTCCACCTGAGCAGCTAAAGTGTCGTTGGGAGTGCGCGAGGTATCATATAAACCATTTTTTGCGGCCGACGGCTTGTATTCTTCCCACCAACCCTTCCAATATCTAGAATTCTGATCACCCCTCCAAATATAGCGTTTGTGCGTATCATGATGACGGACTTCATAGTGGAATGATGGATTGTTTTCAGATCTTGCTGAATAAAAGTAGGCGAATTGCATTCCAATCTTTGCTTCGCTGTGGTCGACATAGTACCAGTGCCCCAATGCAGAACCACGGCGAGATAGCTCTTCTTCTTCGGAGACGGCACTTTGATTGTGGTAGAGGGAAAAATAGTACCACAACCTGACTGCTGCTGATCGCCAGACACGGATGCACGAAGGACATTGAAGTTCGAAAACGACAACTTTTGCACCCAATGGGGAGGCAGGCAGTGATGATCGGAAACCCTCCGCATCCCCAGCATGCTTTCGTTCAGAAAGATGTCTCTGCTCTTCCTGCAGCCCATCATCCATTGCGCCTCGCTCAATCTGAGCCTTGAGTTCCTGAAGATGAGGCGATTGGTCATAATAACGGACAGGGAGACTGTCTTCGTCAGAGACAATTGACCAGCCCATCCGTGATTGAGACTGACGTGCTGAGAGGTACTGGTATGCACGAGATATGCGGTGAAGGTTGGTTTGACTGTGTGAGACCAGGTTTTCCAAGGCAGCAGCTGGGATCTCGGGGGAGTAGTTGGAAAGTAATGGAATTTTCTTCACAAGGAGCTTGTCAAGCGCGATGAAAAGTTCGATCCCTGTCAATAACATGATAGAGTATCCAATGGCGTCGTCTTTGGCATCTGTGTTCCTCCTGAGCATGTATCCATCCATCAAAATCTCGAGTTGACTGCATGCCCCGTCCACATCTGACACATTTGCAATCCAGTCATCAATATCTTCCTCGACTGCTTTCTCTGCATCATAGAAAGCAACATGACGATTAACGTCCCACTCCTGTTCGTAAAAAACTCTGTTCGAGGACAAAAAGTGATAAATAGTACCACGGCCACGATGGTTGGAAACAAAAGCTGAAGGCGGATGGTCACGATTATGGTTTGCAAGAACATTGCGAATATGATCTTGACTGCGCGTGAGGGAGAGTCGGGTATCCCTCTCCAGTTCGTCCTGCGAAGGATTCCGAAACGGAGATAAGCGCGCATCCAGCTGCTCCAGTACGGATAATGTTATCCTCGAAAGCCAGTCTGGGATGGAGGGCTCCAGCTTGCTTAAGCGACGCCGAATTTTACACGCCATGACATGAAGCAGATCCGTGTGTAGGATGGCAATGTTTGCGTCGCTTGCTAGGGTGCACATGAAGAACAACATGAAAACCTTGTAGGATCCGTGCCCAGTGGGAAATGGAGAACGATCCAGAGTGATGCGGATCACGACCTTGATAAAAAGCCAAAGAGGCGAATGGTACCAATCTTGAAACGGACTGTCACGAACGCGAATGTGTTTGGTGGTGAGAGGAACGTCGACAGTGCGAACGACACTTTGCAAGATGTTATTGTGGAGTGAAGCGAAAAATTGTGCAAAATGATCCTTATCAAGGCGGTGGGAGAGGAGGTTGGCGAGTTTAAGTTGGAAGTCCGTATCGTGAAATAGGATATTTGGTACCTCCATTGCGGATGCAGGATACGAGCGTGTACTAGGTTCATTGGGTGGAGACATATCGAATGTTTGAAACATTGTATGGATCTCCTGTTTCGTCAGAAGGATCCCAGAAGCGCGAGGATGGTCGACCCATCGGATAAAAAACGCAAGAACATCTGCGAATTGTAAGCATAATTGCATTGAACGATTGTGAATGTGAACATACCTCCTGTTTGCATCTCATGAAGTTGAGAAATAACACAGTCGCCTATAGTCTCATCCTCAGATTGAATGAATTTTTGAAAGTTGTCCAACATTCTGGTGATACGATGCCACTGAGGCTCACGAGTATCATCGATGTGTGGGCTATGAGCATGGGCGGCAGCGCACACCACAGGAGTCAGTACAGATTCATGATATAGGGAAAATAGGGTCCGACTGAGAGGGTTCGCAGGAAAGAAGACATGGTCAACGGCATAAAGTAGCGATTGAGGAGTATGGATGAATGCCGAAGGAGCATTGGCGTGCATGTGTTAACCGACCACAGCTGGGATACAACGCCCCTGCAATGAATTTGAGTACAACTATATAGGTAAATTCAGGTTTACACCGCTAAAGCGAGTAATTGATTGCAGCACAACAGATTATACCAACTACTACATGTTGTAGAGACCCATTGCATCAACACATTTTCAACCTTGATCCAATATGTCGCAAGTCCACTCCATAGACGTCCAGCTTGGTCCTTGTAGACTTGTAGACCATCTTTATGGATTATACGCTCGATATTCAACTTTCGTTTGCTAAGGGGATCTTCGTCTTCATTATAGGCAGGGAGTGTTTTTCCATCGGTAGAGACGGGCACTGATGGGCCAGCTACACGA
>JBBPMJ010000894.1:0-12493 GCA_038090255.1 Austroboletus niveus | reverse complement strand
TGATTGTTAGTGATAGAACCTCCAACTTCCATTCCCAGTATTCAGATAAGCCTGGTCCTCATATTCCTTGATCCATTCTCCTTACTTAGATTTCTTTTAACTCATAGACTCTTCTGACAATACTCTGATATGTTTTCTTTATACTTACTTTGATCTCCGTTTCTTTAAACTTACATTTACAAAAAAAAAAAAAAAAAACAGACAAATATACTACTTGTATATTACAAAGAGGACAGCAGTGGTCTACTGCCCCCCCCCCCCATCTCCACGTTCTTCTCTCCTTCTCTGTCTACATTGGCTTCCACACTGGTTCCCTCCATCTCCATCTCCATCTCCATTTCTTTTTCCATTTCTTTCTCCTTACCCTTCCCAGCTGCCTCTGTCACTTCCTCCACCAGTGACCTCAACTTCTCTGGCTCTGGCATCCCTACCTCCAACCCACTTGCATCCCACTCCCAGTCTTCCTGCTCCCACCGCTCCTGGTTCTCCCACTCCCACTGCTTCAGCTGGGTAGCAACCAGCTCCTGCTGGCTCGCAATCAGCAGAGCAATCACCTCCTTGATCTTGCGGAGGGCCACATTTTGATTGGTGAGCCTCTGGGACTGCTGCCAGGTCACCAATGCAAGCTCCAGGATGGAGTCTTGCTGCCCCAAAGGGCCGGTGACTGGACTCACCTCCGTGTCCGTCCTCATCTTCTTCCTTGGTGGCACCCCCACGTACTCCCTCTTCCTCTTTGGTGCCACCATCCCCACCACCTCCTCATCATCATTGTTGTCTTTGTCATCTCTGGTTGGAGTCAGCCCCAGGTGTTTGCAATGCATCTTGATTGTGGCACATGCCACACAGGACATTGCCTTCTTCTCCAGTGCCGGCGTGCACTGAGTGTTTAGCTGGATGCACCTCTTGCAGGTATCCTTCGGCTGCTTGACCTTCTCGTCCACTGCCCTCACCTTCCCCTTGCCCTTTGAATGGGGTTTGGGTTGGGCTGGTGCCTGCCCCTGCTCCATGTCAGCCTATCTCCAGCCTATGGCAATAGCCACTTATCTCCAGTGCCTTGGAGTGTTGCTGCGCTGGAACCTCCTCAGCCCTTCTCTTGGCTTCCTCTTCCTCCTTCCTCAGGCGCTCTGCCTTCTCCACTTTGTGCCTTGCCTTTTCCTCTGCCTCCTTCTTTTTCTGCTCCTGCTCTTCCTGATAATGCTGCTCCTTCTCCTCTCACTTCTTTTTTTGCCCAGTTGCCCACTGGCGGCACTCCTGGTGTTTTGCCAGGGCCAAGGTCTCATTCTCATTGTCATTCTCTTGGAGCCAGTTATCAGACCAGGAGGTGATGTCAGGGTAAGAGATTGCAGAGATTGTCATCATAGTTGAAGACATGGTAGTGGATTGAGGAAAAAAAATAAAGCCAAGTTCCCTGCCTTATATATCCAATTCAAACCCCGATCCCACCTTGCTTAGCCCTCCATCACTCTGCTTTGACCACCCCAGTCAATTCACATTATCATGACTCCGCAGATGGTTCCCATGGCCTTCAGGGGTTCAGGCCTAAGAGGGGGATACTGTCATATCCCAGATTTTGACCAAGTCCCCTCCAGTCATCTCCGAAGCTGTATGATCGCCTCCAGTTATCTTACTCCGGAGTTGGAATCATTCCATCGCTAAGTCTTTCCCAGTCTCTTGTTCTTTCCTCCGTATCTGATCCTATGTTCATTTCCTGTATGTTATACTTACATTACTTTTTTATACTTCCTTATTTGCTATTTAGTTAGCCTCCATTCTATACTGTTGTGCTCAGACAAGGAAGCACAGCCCCAGCTGTGCAACTTGCTGACACAGTAGCAGTCCTTTGTATTCTCTGTTTCACAACCCTAGCCTTTTCCTCTTTGGAACTCTGACCTCTGTATATAAACCCATGTACCCATAGCTTAGACCTCAGTTTGAATATTGATTTTATCACCCACTTTACTCCTCTGCCATTGATCTCATATCGGCATTCTCTCACCTGAGTCTAGATGACTCACCTCTGACTCTCTGACCCTCTGACTTCTGACCCTCTTGTAAATTAGTGACAGCGGACTCAAACAAGGGCATATCACATAAGGTGAAGCCAAAGTCGCTTTCCAAACTGTACATCTCTGGTGCTCCAGAGATTAGTACCTGGATCTCTGCAGGACTGGATTTAACACATTGAACAAATGTTGGTAATACAGCTGTGGATGAGTCATGCTAAATAGGTAAGTGGTAATGACAAAGTGATAAGGAAGAGAAAGATCCAAGTGGGGCTCGAACAGCAAGAGTCAAGGTCCTTTGATGTACATGATGAGTAAAATATAGGAAAAAAAAAGAGTGGCCCAATGAATTGTAACATTACCCCTATTGTATGGATGAGGCTGCAACAAAACCCTAATAGTCACCATGATGAAACCTGGTCTCATTATTGTTGGCTTCAGTGCTGACAAAGAACTTGTAATTATCTGCTGCTGGCAGAGAGAGAGGGGGAGTAGGGACCTGACAAGGGATCCAGACATGGGGGCATTGACCTGATGGGATTGGGCAACAGGGGTGCGATGAGGAGGAGCACAAGGAGTGGGGGGACTGTTGTGTAGACAAGTCTGATGACGAAGAGGTGAATGCATGAGGGGTATGTGGATGCATCAGGCATAAGCATTGGAGATGGCCCGGAGTGTGCCTATGGCAAATGGGACACTGATAGAGTGGACAATGGGGGTGATGGTGTCCAAGATGTCAACATTGGTAACAGGTGTTGTGATAACATGGATGGTTGGGGGATAAAGACCAAACTCCTTGGTTTCTGGCCCAGTAGTCGTCAACCTGGTCAAGGATGGTGACTTTGTGGGTGGTAAGGGATTTGAAGGATGCAGAGGGAGTAGAAATGTGGTCAGCACCTGTAGCGATGAGGTTTTGGAGGTATTGATCAATGTCAATAATGAAGTCTGTCATGTCCAACTAATGCATCAGTTGGATGAGATCATGCTCTAGGGTCTGGTGGAGTTGACAGATGTGGAGGTTAGCCAATGCCTGAGCAGCAAAGGTGGTGGGGGTGGCAGCAGAGATGGCAATATGTGAGTTTGTCAGGAAGAGACAGTACATGAGGATGAAGGAGGAGTGGGATTCCATGTGGGCATCAAGTGCCATGGCGAGACTAAAGTCTCGGAGTTTGGTGGTGATGGCAGTGATGAGATCATTGTCAAGAGGTGTTGAGTGATTGGGTAGCACAGCAGGGGATATAGACAATGAGAGATGAGTAGGGCAGTTGGAGATCCATTGGGCAAGAGGAATAGGAATAGTAGTGGAGACAAGGGGTTCAGGATGGGTCCAGCTGAAGCTGGGCCACACAAAGGGTATGCTGTCCATGTCATTATGGAGGTATTGGATCAGAGAGGGGGGGGGAATGGGGATGGGGGTGTCATTGACTTCAAGGGGGTTGGTGGATTGAGTGGTTATGGACCAACCAGCTTCTGTGATGTTGGAGAGAATGTCACTGGGGGCAGGCAAGGGTGCAGAGAGAGTGATGGACATGATTGTGAGGGGTTTGGTTTGGGTGGTGATGGAGAAAATTGAGTGATGATGTTTATAGTTGTTGAGAAGGGGACTGGAGTTCTGTTGGTTCTGTTGGTTCTGTTTGGGTTTCCAGGAATCTTCTTCTGCAGTGTATCCCTTCCATCAGATCAGGAAGGAATGGGAAGATGGAGGTTCATGATGTCAGATGATTTTCTTGATTTCATATTCTTTCTGCCCATTGATAAGGTCAGGCAGAGGGGAGGGATAGTTTGGTCCATGTACAGGATTTTTGCGATAGGGAGACAGGAGGGATGTATGGAACACTGGATGAAATTTCCACAATCATGGGAGGTGCAGTTCATAAGTGATGGGAGATAGCACCTTGATGATGGTAAAGGGTTCTTTGCATTTGGGAGTAAACTTGGGGTTGACAACAGAGCATTTGAGGTTTCTGGCCTCAAGCCAGACTTTGGACCCCTTGGTGAAAGGGGTAAAGGATCAGTGGTTTTGCAATGCCATGACTTGGTAAGTGAGTTCATGGGCAGCAAGGGCTTCATTGCGAATGGCAATGAGGGATTTGAGGTGATCTTCGATGGCAGAAATATGCAAGTCAGAGATGACTGAGGGGAGGAAACAGGGTTTATATCCCATCATGAGATAGAATGGAGTCTGTCCAGTGACAGAGTGAGAGTGGTGATTGTGGGTGAACTCAGCATGGGGGATGAGTTCAGATCATGTGGTGGGGTTGTTTCCACAGAAGATGCAGAGATAAGTCTCAACTTTCTGATTGACCCTTTCAGTTTCACCATCAGTCTGGGGGTGGTACATGGTGAAGAGTGCGAGGGAATAGTTGAGGGTGCATCCCAACTCTTGGGTGAAGGCAGAGACAAACTGTAGGCCTTGATCAGAGATGATTTGGTTGTAGAGACCAAATTAGAGGAAGAATTTGTGGAAAAAGAGTGCTGCAACCCCTTTCATGGTGATAGTTTTCTTAGTGGGGCAGAGAATTACTCCCTTAGTAAGGTCATGGTCAATCACAACCAAGAGAGTATTGAAGCCTGAGGATTCAGAGAGGTCAGTGATCAGATCACAGGAGATCTGTTGGAAGGGGTATATGCACATGAAGTGAATGGGGGTGAGCAGGGAAACGGTGAGGTGGGTGTTGGCTTTGTGTTGTTGGCATGAAGCACAACTGTCAATGTATTTGCAAACATAGTGGGCAAGACCTGGCCACCAGAACTCAGTGGCGACCAGTTGACAGGTTTTGAGATATTCGGGATGACCAGCGGTCTCATGGTTGTGACAATGTTGGAGGATGGATCAACAAAAAGAGTTGTTGGAGGAAATGTAGACATGGCCTTGGAAAGTAAGGATGCTGTCTTTATATTGCCAGTCAGAGAGACAAGATCAAAAGGCTGGGGGAATGGTGCTGTCAAGGAATTGGAGAGCCTGGAGAACAAAAGGGTCAGTTTCAGAGTGGAATGAGATATGCTCCTTGAGTATGGTATCGACGATGTTGATGAACAAGGAAGAGGGAAGGAGGGTGACTCCTTCATTGTAAGCATTGTCAGGGAGGAGATCAGGGCAGCAGGAGAGGGCATTGGGGCCAGCAAGGAGTTTACTGGGGACATGGATCATGTTGAGATCAAAGTCCACAAGGTCAAGGAGCCAAGTTGGCAATTGAGGATTTGTGCTGACCAAAAGTAGGTCAGGTTCTCATGATTGGTGAAGACTTGGACCAGATGGAAGCTGCCATGGAGACAATGATGCCAGGATTTCAGGGCTTGCATGATGGTGAGGAGTTTCTGATCATAGATATCATAGTTTCATTCTGCTGGGAAGAACAATTGGGAGAGGTAGGAACAGGGGTGCCAATTCCTGTTAATGTTGGTCTGAAGGAGGATAGCACCTGAGGTGAATTTGGAGGCATTCATAGCAATGGCAAACAGAGCAGAGAGATTGGAGAGTTGAAGGACCAGTTGGGCGAGAAAGAGTGCTTTGAGGTGATCAAAGGACTTTTGACATTCAGAGGATCAGGCCCAGGGAACAGTTTTCTTAGGGAGGTTGATGAGGGGGCAAGCAACAGAGGAGTAATCCGGAATGAAGCAATGGTAGAAATTGGTGAAGCTGAGGAAGGAGTGGACATTGCACAGTTTCTCAGGGGTGGGCCAGGATGCAATCCCATTGAGCTTGACAGGGTCCATGGCAAGTTGACCGGGTTTGATGATCATTTCTAGATATTCAACTTCTTTGGAGGCAAAGTTGCATTTCTCAAGTTTGAGATGAAGGTCAAGTTTCTTCATGTGCTGGAGGACATGCTTGGTTTGTTCAGTGTGGGTTTTCTCATCAGGGGAGAAGATTTTACATCAATTTTGTGGAGCATATAGAGCTCTTTGGACTGATCAGCAGACTTCTCAATGGAGAGAGTCTGGCTGAACCAGTCAATGGTTGGATTTATGGCTTTTAACCAGGGAAGGCTGAGGATAAGGTTTTGTCAACCACAATTCATGACATAGAAGAGAACTTTATGAGTGAGTCTTTCAATGTGGATGAAGAGTTTGGTGATGAATTAAACTCCTCCTTTGTCTGTGGGTCCTTGGTTAAGGTTCATGATATTGAGGGGGGAGGAAAATTGGGTAGTGGGGAGCTTGTTTTTGCAAACAAAGCCCCAGTTAATGCAGGAGATATCAGCACTGCTATCAATAAGGGTGCGAGTATTGACAGTTTTCAATGTGTATGAGGGGACAATGACTTGAACAGGGATTTGCATTGAGCCAGGCAGAGTAGATACATTTACACATTGTATTTTAGAAGAGTCCTGTGTCGGTCAAGGTCTCTGTTCTAAAAATCCTCTTTGGGGAGGGTGAATTGAATATGACAAATGGTGGGGTTGTTATTATCATCATCATTGCAGGTCTGGAGCTTGAAGAGGTCATTGTCAATTTGCTCAACTCATTTGACTGAAGTCTTATGAGGTTCTTTGGGAAATTTGACACAAGTGTTAGCCTAATGACTCTTCTGCCTGCATCATAGGCAATGTCCTTCTTTGAAGCATTGCTCTTGTTTTTCTGGAGTTAGCTTGGGGGGTCTGGGGACGTTGACCACATCAATGTCCATAGCATTGAGATTATGGGTTTTCTGAGAGGAAGTGGTCAAGGTGAAGGGGGTCTGATAGGACTGGCAGGAGTGGGAGGGAGTGTGGTATTGGTTAATGACAGTCTGGGCACAGTCATTCTGGACTTGGAAATAAATGACCTTTAAGTACCACTCATTGACTTTGGTAGAAACTGTGTCCATGGAGAAAATGCAGCAGGAGAGGGGAAAGGAAATGCTGGCAGCAAAGTAGTTGATCAGGACATTCTGATTGATGATGCCCAACAGGGCAACATTGTTCTGGAATTCAGTGATGTACCAGATGAGTTTAGGACAGTAAGATCCATTTTTCTTGGGAATGAGGTGTTTTGAGTAAAGCTAGTTGATGGCTTGGTTCTTGATATCTTGGTGCTTGAAAGCACTCTTGAATTTGATGAGAAAGTCGGAGAACTTTCCAAAGGTCTGAGCAGCGATGGCTTCCTTCCAAAAGGTGAAAGCCCAGAGGATGGCTGAGTCCTTTTTTCATATAGGATAGGGCATAGATGATTTTCTTATTGTTATCATCGTAAATGGCCTTGTTTATGATGAGGTAGGTTTGGATCATGAATAGCCAGGGCATGGAATTGGCATAAAAGTTGTCAAAAACATTTGGGGCTCTGAGGTGGAGTTCAGTGGGTTTGATCATCATGCTAACCTGGGCTGGGGGTGGTCATGGGGGTAGGGGCAGGGTAAATGCTGGTTGGCAATTGACTGGGGTGGGGGATGGTGAGATGGGTACTCTGGGGATGCTAAGCGCCACAGAGAGTCAATGGAAAAGTTCTAAGTTCTCAGGTTGTTGAGGGATAACAAGGTCTTCATTGGTGTCAATGGAGTTCTCTGAAGAGGGTTCATCAGTGTCCGACAAGTCAAGGGTTTCCCTTCTCAATGCAAAGTCAGGATAGAGTCTAGGGTTTCTGGGGTATTGGGGGGCAATGGTGGTGGCTTATATGATAATAGCCATTCAAGAAAAATCTTTGACCTTTTGTTACACTCGACTATGTCGAGTGTATGCCTGCAGAGGTTCAAGGACTTACTGTCGCTATACAGCTGATAGGACAAGGGGGCCTGATGAGGGGGTTTCTTGACAGGGATACTAGAGATCGTCATAGGACTAACAATGGGTTGATGGGGTCTGATAAGAGTCTTTCTTAACAGAGATTCTGGGGACCATTGAGGACTAAGGGATCAATGGGTCTAGAGACATTGCAGGACTAGCAATGGATTGAAGGGGTACAAAGGGAGCATTCACTCAACAGTAGAACAAGGACTGGGGGACTGAGAGCAACCATGATACTAGATAGATTGCAGGAGGTCAAAGATAGCAAATATACCTGAGTACCAAAGATTTATATATGCAAGCCAAATGGTTAAGGGTAGGTCAAAGGAAGAAAGTTAGTTAGTGATAGAAAGTGAGGGAGTCACAAAGAAGCTGGAATTACTATGAATGAATGTGATGGCATTGAACAAATATTGATAATACAGCTGCAGATGAGTCACGCTAAATAGGTAAGTGGTAATGACAAAGTGATAAGGAAAAGAAAGATCCAAGCAGAGCTCAAACAGCAAGGGTCAAGGTCCTTTGGTGTACATGATGAGTTAAACATAGGAAAAGAAAAGAGGGGCCCAATGAATTATAACATTACCTCCATTATATGGGCGAGACTGCGACGAAACCTTAGTAGTCACCATGGTGGGACCCAGTCTCATTATTGTCAGCTTCAGCACTGACAAAGAATTTGTAATCATCCACTGCTGGTAGTGATTCCACTGCCCGGCCTGACCCAAAAGCCCTGGCTCGGGCCTGGCTTAGGGGGCTAGTGGCTTCATGAAATCACAGGCCAGGCTCCAGATCTCTAAAGCCCCTAAAGATGGCCTGGCACAGCCCCAAAGCCTGAGTTTAGGCCCAGGCCATGGCTTCACACAAGATGCTATCAAAAGATACATGATATTGTAGTATGAGACTCAAAAATAAGCAATTAGTTAATGTCAAGAACATCATCATCCCACTTGTCGTCAGTCTTCCAATCATCATTACCATGCACCTTGGGAGTGAGTGAGGAATCCTCTTGAATGACAACACTAGACCCTGTGCTACACTTCAAAAATTGAAGAGCCTCCACGATATCGGCCTTGAGCTGGTTGTGACACTTGCTGATGGATATCCTCACAGATGAAAACGTGCATTTTGAGGATACAGAGCTGGCCATGATGGGAAGAAAGTCCTGCACCAGAGATCCCCATACTAGGTATCATGCAGAGTGCATTCCCCACCACTGCACAATGGTGGTGTCACCAAGGTATTTCCGCATGTTGAGGTAGTCATGGAAACCTTGCGGCCACGGGTGTGTGGGATCACCACCATGCTTGCTGCTCTGGTTCCAGCCAAGCGCATCCTTGTTAGGCTCGCCATCACTGTTGTCATCAATACTGAATCCCAAAAGGGCATCAAGCTTGGGGTTGCATGTTGTGATGTGACATTTGTGGTCCATGGGCTGTGGGGCATTGGTGTCAGAGTTGTACATAGCATAATAATGTTCCTTGTACTGTTGGATTCATTAAAGGAGAGGGAGAGCATGATTGAGAAAAAAGAAACTTACAATCAATTCAGCATGCTTCATTGCTTCATTTGCAAGTTGTTCGCCCCAATTGGCACAGATGTAATTGAGCTTTTGATGAGGATCAAGAACTAGCAAAAGCAAGCAAGTGTCAGATAGCCTTGAATAGGTATTGCAAGATCACTTACTCATTGTAATGATATGCGCATCAGATGCCACTATACGCTCATAGTAATGGGATATTTTTTGCACCCCTGCTTCAAGTGCGGCCCTGAATTTTGTAAATTTCTTGCTCTTCATGCATGACGACCATGCTTTGTGTAGCATCTCTAATGCTGGGAGGGCTGTGTGTAATGTTGGACCTTGCTCTGTCGAGAAAGAGTGTTGAGCATTCTCTGCAAACTAATGTAAACAGTGTTGTGTTAGCATGTGATGTGTGATGAAAGGAATAATGACATACCATGAGAAGGGCTAGAAGCAGGCGGACTTTGTCCCACTCTTCTTCTGATAACTGGAGTCCCAGGACTTTGCAGCACTTCTCTGAGTCGTTCCTGTGATCTTTGAATGCAAGCTGTTCAATAAAAGTGTTGACATTCTATATTAAGATTAGCGAGTGTATGTAAATACATGGATATTATCAGATATACTTATCTCTTTGAGTTCAAGTGTGCGGCTGAGCATGTTGAATGTTGAGGATCATCGAACTTTCATATCGACAGTGAGTTGCAAGGGGAACGAGCATGTCTGAATGGTCTTGAATAATTCTTTACGTTGTGCTGATGAACAAGCCTAAGAATACCTGTCAGTGTCTTGGCAACTCCAATTACATGTAAGAGTATGTACCTTGACAGAGATGGCACAAACGAGGCCAATCGGGTCTCGATCCTCACCAATGACAATATCAGCATCAGGTGAGGAGGAGTCATAATGTTTTGATGTGCTGTATGTTGCAAGAAATGTCTGTGTCACAAGATTGATGACGTGGGCCATACAGCTGTGATAAGATGTATGTGATAATCAATATACTGTATGTGGTTACAATCAGGACCAACTTACTGTAACCGTCACTTTGTCCCATCAAAGGGCTTATCTGTCTCAGACATCAGGAGACATGCAAACTCTGTTATCATCATGTCATTGTTGCTCACATTGTTGCTTGTAACATATCCAATCTAATGGTATTGTGAGCAGATAAGTATAGCTAGTAGAATATGTACTCTATGAGTAATACCGAGGCATTTGATAGCTTTATATAGCACCTGCCCCAGATGGACCCCATTGTGTGCATTGTTGAGCTGGACGGATGCGATAAGGCCTGTGTGAAGGGTCCACATGTGTGGTGCATTCTCTTCGATCCATGATGCAGTGATGGCAAAATAACTGTCACAGTTGAAGGCCTACCAGGCATCACAAGTAAGGCTGATTTGTCCTTGGACATTTTGGCCCTATTGTACTATGTTAGTTCGGTAATGTGTAAGGACATGTGTACATACCAATAGTTTCTTTTTGAGCAAGAGGAAGTCGATCTTGAATTTCTTGATAATGAGCTTGTGCACCATGATACAACCAGGTATCTTGATCTTGTTGGGAGCACATGAGACGATGTTGAGCAATTGTTGGAATGTTGGATGCTCCATGCAATGAATAGGCTGTAGCATCATTCATTAGCATGTTAATGAACATTAGTGAAATTGCTCACCTGGTCTGTGGCAACAAGCCGCTTGATAGCAGCATTGCGAAATGCAGAGTTGGAATATTGAACAATTGTGCCCACTGGCACGAGATGACTGTTGAGGAGGGATTGCCTGCTGATGCCAGTGCTGGACGAGGTGATGTTGCGTTGACAAGCTTCTTCTTCTCAGCAGCATTTGATATCAGCAGGTAACATAGATGTGAACCCATTGGCAGCAGCCCACTTCTGATATGTTTCTTCATGGGCTACTTGCTGGTGATGCCACAGTGTAGTCATTTGGTCAACAATAGTGACATGCTTTTTGAGTTGTTTGCTAGTATAGAGGATCAATGAAAAATCAAATAATGTAGAGAAAAATGCACCTGCAAGTGTTACAATCTTAAACCTTCTTGTTGTCCGAGTTCAGGTATGGAGCAGAGAAGTGTGCATCAATGTCGTGAGTACATTCTGCTCATTCCCTCTTGGTTGACTCATCTACATCAATGACCTGGATGTCCTTGAGGAGACTGTCAGATCTGGTAGCAAGAGCCCCATCTTGGGCAGCTCTGTTAATCTGTGATGCTATGCAGTCCTTCTAAAGCCCTATAAAGTGTTCATCAGTAATCAGATACAATTGCCATGAACTTACCTTTTTTCTTTTTGGATGGGCTATCAGCATCGGATTCAGCATTGGACATGGCAGCATTGATGTCAAGAACTTTGTGAGTCCATTTTGGGCCAGCCTTGCTGCCAGATGCCAGCATATTCACTGCATTGTCACCTGCAGGTGGCCATGTTGCTATCTGAGCTTTCTGGTGGGAGAAAAGCTCCAAATCGGCAGCATTATCAGCACATGTTACACGTGCCGATGGTATGGCTGTATGTTTGGGCTGGTGAGGCTGTTCAGTATTGGACATATCGCCTGTAATAAATTGGCAGACAAAATGAAAATTTCATAACTGGTAACAGGGATATGTAATTCTTCATATGGCTTCAGGGCTTCTGGGGCCTGGCTTGGCTCAGGTCATGGCTTCTCAAAATGGCAAGCCAAGCTTCAAGCCCCACCAAGCCCCTAATGCAACCTGGCTCAGCCTGGCTTCTTGGGGCCCAGCTTAATTGGCTCATGGCTTTCAGGCCAGGCCATGAAATCACTAGCTGCTGGCAGAGAAGGGGGAGGGGTGGGGACCCAACAAGGGATTCAGACATTGGGGTGTTGTCCTGATGGGACTGGATGACAGGGACACAATGAGAAGGAGCATGAGGAGTGGGGGACTGTCATGTAGACAAATCCAATGATAAAGAAACGATGGTGCAAGGAATATGTGGATGCATGGGACATGAACATTGAAGGTGGCCTGGGGATTGCCTGTGGCAAATGGAACATTGATAAAGGGGGCAATGGGGAGAACAGTATCCAAAACATCGACATTGGTAGCAGATGTCATGATAATGCAGGTGATTGGGGGGTAGGGACCAGACTCATTGGTTTCTGGCCCAGTAGTCATCAACATGGTCGAGGATGGCAATTTCATGGGTGGTAAGGGATTTGGAAGATGCAGAGGGGGTGAAGACATGGTCATCTCCTGCATCAGCAAAAACTCAAATTGATACAGATTCA
>JBBPMJ010000893.1:0-12497 GCA_038090255.1 Austroboletus niveus | reverse complement strand
GGATAGCGATTTTTGGTCGTCGCTTCATTAAGTTTGCGGTAATCCTGGATGGGCCGGAGTTTGCCATCCTTCTTTTTAACGAAGAAGAAGGGTGAGGCGAACGGGGATTTTGACGGGCGAATCCGTCCGGTGGAAAGATTCTCTTCGAGGAACGCGTCAAGTTCCTTTTGTTCTTTTAATGAGAGTGGATAGGTTTTACAGTTGACCTTGTGCTCGCCGGGTTTTAGTTTGATCGCGTGGTCCCAAGGGCGACAAGGTGGTAACTCGTCGAAGGATTCCTTGGCAAATACATCACGGAACTCGTGGTATTTGGATGGGACTACTTGCTTGAAGGGGATGTCCTGCTTTCCCTGATTGGCTGCGGCAGCAAGGTTGGTTGCCAGTGTGGCAATATATTTATTTTTGATCTGGAAGACTCGATCTTCAGGTTCCGCATCTTCGTACTCCCACAGGAGCATGGTTTCCGGTGCGAAACTGATTTTCTTTGTCTGCCAGTCGATGTGCGGGTTATACTGGCGTAACTAGTTGAATCCTAGGAAGACTGCTTGCGAAGATAAGCGCATCACTGAGAAGGGGATAGCGGATTGGTGGTCTCCGATAGCCACTTTCAGATCAACGTAGTGCATGATTGATCCTTCAGCATTGGCAGTTCTGTCAGCATTGTAAACCAGTATGGCCCGAGGTAGGGGTTTTTGTTCGAGTTCATGCTCTCGGACGAAGTCGATGTCGATTGCCAATGCCATGCATCTGGAATCAATTAATGTGACTGCATCAACCGTTTTTCCAGAATCAGTTCCAAGTACGACAGGTACTTCGAAAGCATTTGGCGATGGTTTCTTTGTTCGATACTGGGGCTTCTGCGTAAGTTCAAGAAGCATGAACTTGGCGGTGTCATGAGAGGTGTTCCGAAGGTCCGCGATTAGCTCAGCGTTTACCTCCAAAAGGCAGGTGTCATGGACGAAGGCTCGTAAATGAGAGATGAGCCAGTCATCAGGGGTATCATTAGCAATTTGCTTGATCCATTGTGTGGACCAAGGCTTGATGGTGGACTTCCATCCCCAATCTTTTCTGGTGAGGATCGTTCGAGGTGGAGTCGATTCCTTTTTACTCACAACCTCGGTCTTTGTCTGCCTCTTGACTGCATGGGACCCGGACGTCCTGACAGCTGTAACACCCAAAAGGGGTGAAGGTACATTTGGCTTTTGCGTGGCTGGCAAACTAGGACCTTGGTTGCTTTCACAATCTGAGATCTCTTCTATATCAAGGAGAGAAAATTTGTTAGTAGACCGAGGGGAGTTAAGCACAGTTTTCGGTACTGCCACGCTGTCCTTAGGCTTATCTGCCTGGGTGCCCCTGACTGTAACATTACAATTACAAATTCTAACCAATGACATACTTTGAGGGCGAGGTGATCTCAATCCTCATCCTTGTCGCCAAAATCCATCTCATCCACTTCTCGAACTGTGGTTTCCAACTCTTCCAAGGTAGAGTATTCAATGTCGAGTCCGCAGACTTTGATATTCTTGGAACCGGAGCTCTTTTGTGTGTGAGTGGCACATGGCCACATGGATGTCTTGCCTTCCTTGGCACACCGGAAGCATGTTCCAGTTGCTCTTGCCTTGGATAAGTCCATGGGAGCGCCTCGGCCTCCGAAGACACCTGTGGTCTCCGGGGTCATGGTGTGAGGTTCGACGAATCAGGTAGGGAATTTGACCTTAGGTTTTGGCATCTCGTGAGCGGTACCTCGCTTTCGTTCAGCTATTTCCAAGAGAAGGTGACCAGCGGCTATGAGTTGCTTGGTCCATTCGGAGTAGCTGTTGAGGTAGGTCGTCGTCATGTTAATGCTGAAGCACTTGACTTGTTCGACAATGTTGTTGCGGGCATTGGTGTGAAGCAGTCGCACGAGTTGCCAACTGTTGGTGATTTCTGACCATTCTGCGCGAGCGATCAGGTTTTGTTGTTTGGTGAGGAACTCCTTGATCGTCATCGATCTCTGTTTGAGATTGAGTAGTTCGGTTTCGGCACGAGCTGCTTCATAAACTGGCTTGCAGTAGGGGTTGACGAATGTTCAGAAGAACACTCAGGTGGTATAGTTTTTGTAATCGAGATCTTTCTTGATAAGTAGGGTCACAAATTCCTCCGCAGGCCCTTCCGTACAAAATCCTAGGAATATCTTGATCTCTTTGGCATCTTCGACCGGTCAGTCAAATCCGAGGAGATAAAGACAGAATTTGGCCTTTTATTTTGTATAATCTTCGGGTTTCCCCGAAAATGGTGGCGGTTTCTCGTATAGGACTTGCCAAGGCAAACGACCTTCGGCTCGTCTTCTACATCGGGTGCCTTTGACTTTTTCTTTTTTGGAGGGAGGCTTGGTACAGTTGGAGGCATGGCAGTATGCGCTCCATGTTGGGCCACGTGTTGGATGTACACGGCATATTGTTGTTGGAACTCCTCGAAGGTCCCAGCCATGGGCCAAGAGTGGAGAGGAGGTGGTAGGGGATCAGAGGTAGAGGGACCTGCCTTGGTTGCCATTGGTTGTTGAGTATCGCTACGCGAGGAAGCGCAACTAATGATCGGTGGTGGGTAAGGATATGAAGCTGGAGTGGTTCGGTCTCCAGGAGATAGGTGTGGTGGTCGTCTAGGTCCACCTTGGGTGTGTTGGGATATTGATGAATCCGAAATGTTGGGCAGCTAAAATAAAACTACTTATTAATCTTTTTACCGCTCTTCCTTTTCCGAAGTTTCAGCCTCTGAAAAGAAGGGATTTGGTTGCGTACTACCTGGTGGTTACCTGGTCACAAGCACTTATGGCGGCACAAGGGATTTGGATCGGTGCGAATAATGCCGGTGGGTACCTGGCGTACGTGCGCGGGATTGCAAGTAGCTCAATGTCTTCCCAAGGATCATGCCACGGTGTTGGATTTTTAGAAGTTGGAGTTGGACGAGGAGTGGTCAGGATCTGGAGTCGTACACGTTCGATTACGCCAAGTCAATGTGACTGGATAACCAGGTCCAAGATGCCTGGGGGCGGGCATGAGAGCGATAGGAGAGAGGGTGGCGATGATGTATTGGTTGGGTAGTGAGGGGTCGTCGATGACTGTCCCTTCGTCAGAGTGTAACGATGGTTTGTAGACAGTTTGCTCGTCGTTTGAGGAATCCGCTGCATCTGTCATGGAGCGCAGGGGTTGGAGAGGAAGGGGCGGCTGCGGCTCTGGCACTAGGGCGACGGGCTCGACAGCAATGACATGGAAGGCGAGTTGGAGATATGTGAGGAGAAAGACTAGTACAAGTCCTTCTAGAAGCGTGCAAGTATGGTGGACCAGGTCCAGGGTGGATTGGAAATAATCCAGATTACGATCTTCTGTAACAAGCTGAGCTGTAGGAAGAAGAGAGCGAGGACTCTCTTGATGGCACGGTATAAACACCTGGCGTAAACCATTAAGGCCGGTGATGGGAGTGCGATGATCGCTTGCCGTCGATTTGTACAGCGATGATGATGCTCTGCTGCCAGCGCGATAACTCAGTGACTCAGACAGCCAGAGGGCTTGACATGAAGCAGGGAGGAGAGGTGTCGGTGAGGTGTTGACTGGCGCAGTACAGCAGCTGGTGCGAGCGACAACGAGAGTCGGGAGAGACGTCGGTATGAGAGGAGGGATAGGTGGTCGACGAGGTGTTGACAATGCTAGGAGCGAGGTTCGAATGACGGCGATGGCGGGTGGGCAAGGTAGGAGGTTACTTTCGGTTTTATATCAGGACTTGATGAAAGGTCCTAGGTTGCCCTAAGGTTACTCGCAAAGACAATGAATAAACTGAAAGTAAGGAGCTCCTACGATGAGCGTGCCCTTTATATACATGAGCACGATGGTCCATGCGTAAGGTATAGGGCCGGTCGGAGTCCTACTATGGTAATAGTCCATGGAACGACGTAGAACGTCGTGGAATAGTATCTGCACGTGATATGGATGAGTCATGAAGTCACATGAGAGTGTAAGTATGAATAAGTGAAAAAGAGTCATGACAGGATGGAGACTCACAAAGCAACTTACACGCCAGAATAGCGAACCTACAGCAATGCTTAACTGACTGCGAAATCCGATATGTACAAATATGAATAGAGATGACACCCAGGTCCATGCCTTGGTCTGTGGTCTTGTTAGGAATGTGTCAACTTGACTAGTGTTTACCTGTTGACCCAGATGTACTTTATCTACGAGGAGAAAATATTGCACCAAGAAGGGAGTATAATACCTCTTTGGAAAATATAAAGACCAACAACGTGCTCAAAAATCAGTACATCAGCGAATTGGCATAGTACTTTTACAACTCACCATATCATATCCAACTGCGGTAAGGACAATAACTGTAGCAGTCGATCATTTATTTCCTGCGAAATGTGTGAGTCTGACGATCGTACCAGACACACATTTGTTCTTTAAAAGGCTGGCCTGTACGGTGGAAGACGACATGATGATAGATGCCGGTTGAAAAGAAACGGACAAAAGCTCTGGAAAGTATTTCTAGAACGCTAACCAAGTACCATGAGGCACGATCTCATTTTACGAGGCAATCAAATACAGGACCATATGGCACCGTTATGAGCGTTGCTGGATTGTTTGAACAGCCAGTGATGACGGTGACAGTCAACGTCTGATACATATGACACTCACAGTCTAGACACCAGAAGCGCAGCAAGGTGGGCTTACTCCAACGCCAAGGCAAGGTTGCATACATGCGCTTGAACAAGACTGAAGATCTGAGAAACGGACAGCGATGTCAGCATCGAGATCAAGTCAGGCTCGGACATAATAACACATCACCGATCAAGAACTCGGCCATTCGACGCACGTCTCCATCTACGAGTCCTGGACTCCTCATGGCAGCCTCAGAAGCCAGACACGTTGTAGATGAAACTCACTTGGCACGTCGTTTTCCACGGATGCATTCGACTCTGTCATACCATTGGGTGCAGCGATAAAAACTCTGCTCTTGCCATTCTCTCCGCTCAGTTCACTGTGGGCTCTCTTGATGGCCCGAGGCCACGTGTTTCTGTCAGAGGCCCTAAGGATCAACTACAAGCTTAGCAACCAATACAAGAGTTTCGGCAATGTGAATTCCCCATCATCCTCCGCTTGGAAAAGAACTGGCCATCTGTGCGTGCGGAAGAGAAAATAGTAGGAAAGCAGGTTATGTAAATGCGATGTTGATATTCTAGTTTCACGTCGTAAGCAAGAACCCGTGGCGCAGTGGTAGCGCGTATGATTCCAGTTCAGCTGGTACTTCCATAAGGTCATCCGTTCAATCCGGGTCGGGTTCAATCTTTTTTTCTTCAAATAACAACCGACCAAAAAAAAACTCGCACGAGGTTTTAAAGATTCGAGTATTTTAAATGAAGCAGAGATCATAAACCAAGATACTAGAGTAAACTAGGTATATATGATCGCCAAGAGATGTGTATTCTACCAAGACTGCATGCTAGAAAAATGTTCGATAGTAAAAATCGTGGGTGTCATGGATATGGGAAGCTACTGTCCGTATAATGCAGTCAGTTTACTTTCGAGAAAAGAACGAGAATCGCTTCTTGGGTGGGGTCGCCCCTGAGACGGGGCTATGACCTGCCAAGCTCTCTACACGCACGGACGACGAGGCAGGGCTATATTCCACAGAGTTATCTCTGTGCTTCCGCATGTAGAAAAGAAGCGAATGACGCGCCCGAGGGGCTTTGGAGCTCTGTGAGGGCCGAGGAGTAGTAGGGGTACTCGAACGAGAAAACGAGGACGAATCTGGTGTCAGGGGCTGCAAAGAAGGGCGATGCATGCGGGGCGTGGAAGGCGGCGGCCCGTTGAGCGAGACACGAGACCAAGATGATTCGACCGAGAAGGGAGGCAGTGCAAAGGAAGTGTAGGGGCCCGTATCGGACTCCTCGGAAGGAGGAGGCGTCTCCGCTGGCTCCGGTGGGGGAGCCACTTCGATCGGTTTCATTTCCTTCGGCTTCATGAAGAGATCCCGATCAGGGAGCACGATGTCGTCGTGAATAAGGTCTAGTCCCCCGAGGAGATTCACCGCGTAGTCTGGCACGTGAATGGCATCGGCGTCCTTGCCCAAATCCGCAAGAATTTCCGCGCGCGTGCGAGCTGTCACGTGGCTAATTATAGTAGCCATGCCGCCCGTGCCTTCACCTATGCCCTGCGATGATGAAGAGCCCTCTGACGCGACGGAGAGTGGCGGTGTGCGGGTCGATATCCGACTCTCGGAACCGGAGAAGAGTCCTTCGCTTGTTAAGCGAGAGCTGCGCGAAGACACCGAGCGTTCCGAGCTAGAATGCGTATTTGTGGGGATGTCTGTGCCCTTGGGAAGTGGAGGTAAGTCGGAGGGAGAATTGGCCAAACAAGGTCTGCAAGGACGTTTCACTGGATTGAATGCCTCGCCAGCCATAGATGGAGGACGTGAGTGTTTCGTCGTCAGGCGTCGCAGAGGAGGGGTGACTGACGATGGTCGGAGGCGGAGGGGAGAAACGTCGCTCATCGTCATTCGACGTGGGAATGGCTGGTCAAGAGAAAGCCGACACTTAAGATTCAGGTCAAACGATGTCCGCGTGGGAGAGTAGTCAAAAAACCGGGCGAGATTGACACTCCGTTTGGCCTCGTTGTTGGGGGCAGGGGGTGCGCCACGATCCTCATCTTCGTGTTGGCCTGTCTTCCGATCCGCCTGCAATCGAACCAGATGCTGAGTCAACAACTCCACTTCCTTGTCAACCATACATTGCCGTTTTTCCTCCATCCAACGTTCATGCTGGAGAGCAACGTACGTGTCCGGTTCGGCGTCCCTGTCTGCAAGGGATAGCTTGAGTTTCGCTGCACGTTCTCGAGATTCTTTGGCACGTGTGTTCAGGGTTGCGGTGGCTTGTTGCAAGGTACGGATCTGGAGTTGAAGAGGAGAATGTTCCTCTCCGGTGTTCCTCAGTGCGCTGGCAAGGGCCTGTTCGGCAACGGAGTAGCGGGTGCTGCGGGTGCTCGCCTCGCTAACAGATCCGCACGGGGATTCGACACGTGTCGGGGCAAGAATAGTGGTGGGGTTAGGCATGCCGAATGTGAGGCAGGAATTGGGTGTGCTGACCGGACGCTTAGCTTAGATTCGATGTCGACTGGGAGAAAGGACGTACAGGGCGGAGTAGGCGGTCATGTACGGAGAGACAGGATCGTTGCAAGTTAGTTGCCCCTAACCATTAAACCAAGCGTCAGAGATGCCGGCTGTGCGTCGAGATGCACGTACGTCAAGGGCGGACCCACTCCGGCCGGTATCGATTCGGAGAGGTGGTGGTTGGAGGCAGCAGCTGTTGGCATGAACAGGTTCGTCTACTCGGTCGACAATCTTTCGACCGATCATGAGCAAGAGGGAATGAAGCAAGGAGAAAGAGAGAGAGAGAGAATATAGTTGCAGACGACGACGGAGGCTGTGCCACGTCGTGGGCGAGTGTTCCTGACACGAGGCTCGCACTCGCACAACCGAAAAATCAACTTTTGATGCGATCGACTACGACTAGTCACGTGATCCAGTCACGACCTTCCAAGTACAAATTCCTTCAGTTCCTTGCCAATCCGTTTCATCCTTCCCTTCATATTTACTTTTATCCGCGACCGACCCGTCTCTTGAAAGAGATAGTCGCCTGGCTCGTCCAGCGCATTTTCTTGTCTCCACCGTGCCAGATTCATCCGCAGCTCCATCTCCCCACTGACCGAAAACCCACAGCCCGCCATGGGTGTCGAAACCGGACTAGGCAAGATTACAGACATAGGGCGCAACTCCCGTGCATACTGGATTCCCGATCGGTCACCGCAGTCGAGCGACCTCGTCCCGCGTGGTATGTAATCAACATGCGATGGGATCGGCGACGGTGTGCGAGGAGCGGCAATAGAGAAGACGGGGCTAGTCGGACGTGACATGTCCTTGCGGATCGCAGAATAATACGGTCGACTTGGGTGTCCCAAGCGAACAGGGGGAGCATCACGGTCAGGGGAAGAAGGCGTCAGTGATATTGCATGTGATTGTCGCGCGTCCACTGCGGACGTCGGCGACATGTCCACGCTTCTCCGCAGAGGTGAACAAGAACGAGGCGAGACAGAGGAACCACGATTGAGCAACGCCACATTTTTGGTCCTGTGCAGCCCACACTTAGGAGAATACTGCAACGAGGAAATAGACGGTGTCGAGTGCATTCTCTCGCCGTTCGACATGTCCATCGAACCTGTGCTACGTGGTGTACTCGATGCATCCATTAGAACGGACGTAGCAGACGCCATGGCTTGCGTTGCCATGGTACTTTCTCGCCCTCTTCGTTCAACTATGGGAGCAGAGGCGCGAAAGCGCGTGGACGGGGGGTAGACGCTGAGGGCGGGGAGGAGTTTCCTTCGATAAATTGTCGGATTTCTCTTCGGATCACGATCTTCAGAATCCTGTTTGAGCAGTTCTTCTGCCTTGCGTTCAGAAGCTGCGCTCGAAAAGGAAGACGTCGGGAGCGGTGGCTGCATGACAGAAAAGAAAAGCACGGATTAGCACGTAATGCTATTCGCGGACGTGGCCATGGGCAAGAAGTACCGTTATCGAGGTTGCTGTGGCGACTCGATGGACGCCACCACCGTCGACCGCCTCCTTCTGAACGTTGTGGGAGTTTGTGGACACGACAGAGGGTGGAAGTTCACGATCCACAGCCTTAACGTTATGTGGGTCTAGCCGAGGGCCACTGTGACACATATCACGGTGAAAGGCTTCCAAAACTGTCGTTATACCTGGTACGGTGGCTCTGGTGGGTTGAACTCGTTCCTTCTCGGGAGTATGAGGGCCAGCACTGGAAGGTGTAGAATCTGCAGACGCTCTCTTGCGGGTGTGTCGTTTGGCCTTCTTCGGAGAGGGGACTCCTTTGGATGGGGCGCTCAGTCGACGTGGCCTGGGTAGATTTGCCTCGAATTGTTTGGTGGCTTCAGTCGATGTCCATTCGCACCACAAACAAAGGGGGATCCACGCGTTTGCAAAGCCACAGCGGGCACACACGAACAAGGGGCGATTTGGACAGAGGCGGAGTGCCGGGAGTGAATCGGAGGGTGAGAGGTGCTGTAAGAGTGTAGCCTGGTTACAGCGATCCACGCGACGACGGAGAGAGCGGGGGCTCACGGGCTTGTTTCTCTTCCATTGTCGCTGCAGGTAGCGTCGTGGGGCGACAGAGGCGTCGTCGCCCATTGCTGGCAAGGATGGAGCAAGTCAGACGGAAACAAGAAGGGAGGGAGGGGCAGGAGAATAAAAGCGGTGTATTGGGCACGAGGGGAGGGCCAGTCCAGCGGAAACCAGTCCGGAACGCGAAGACGGTGGCATCAAGCAATCGGTGAAACGAGCGTAGACAAATCGATCTCGAGGCACGGGGCAGTCCTTTCTGGCATGCGCACTGCGCGTGCTCGAGCGATGGTAGGAGAGAAAGGTGTAAACAAAACATACACGTTGCTTCTTCCCATCGCCCCTCTGATAACGATTTAATATCCTTCCTGATAAACATCCGGTACCGCCTTGGGGGGTTTGTGCATCTCCGGTGTACGACCCTGCAATTGGTCCACTTCATATCCGTCCAGACGAGTACTGAAAACGTCCAAAGGCCCAGGGAAACGTAAACGAACAACTGCAATTACACCCCACGTGCGTATCTTTCAGTCCCATGGGGAGCTGATTCCATTTCTCTAAGCGGATACGTACGTACGTAGTCAAATCTGTCCTCGGTCAAACAGGAAATGGGTGGTTGCCGACAATCTCCATTTGTTCAATTTTTAAATGGTCCGTCACTTTCCGATTCTTGCTGATATCTCTCAACACATGTCAGTGGTGGTCTTTAATTCTGCCTAGGTTCTTCCAAGGACCTACCCGGGAAGTCGCGATAGCCTGAGGTGCGGGGCCCCGATGGAGGCAAGGGTCCTGCCTGACTCAAGGAGCATGCATCCCCAATATTAATGTTTCTGTACAGGGCCAAGTGGAGGCATGTACATTTCTCATAGGCTTTGTGAATGATCAAGCTACCTGACCTTTATTCGCACCACAATGATCTTTAACAACCTGGCCCCACGTCGTCATGATGGTTGACCAAACTTTAGGCTAGGCCAAACACACCCTCACCCCAAATGTCCTCACGATGCCAGCCGCCACGTCATGTCGAACATGCCTGTCGTGAGATAATAAGGTGAACAAGAATAGAAAGTGCTTACCCCTCCATCGACCAAGGGTTACAATCACGGGTTTCAAAGTAGACTCTCGCTGGTTCGTCGGAAAACTGAAAACTTCTGACCAGGGACAGATACCTGAACTATTGTCCCCACTAGAGTAGAAAGTGAGTGCACACATTGTTGATATTCATAGGTCCAGTCCTCTTCTTTGTCACATGGACTGCGTCCTTCAACATTTCGTTCGGCTTGTTTTGCAAAGGACACCTTCCACTTTGCCTATGTTGAAGAGTGGCTTGAATTTCTTATTCGTTCAAGGTAATCGGCATCTCCTTCTGTACAGCCAATTTACGTGAAGAACTAGAGTCTAAAAAAAGCTTCGTTCACATGGTGGAATACACATCGATGTGAATGTCGATTCAAACTCTCATTCAATATATCATGGTATGTACGTGGGTTTCCAGGGCATCGCAAAGGAGTTGGTACCATTGCTATCTATTTTCCCTTCAGAACCCGGCTCCTACTCAGAATTACTAGGCATGGTGATACAACACTGCATTGAAAACCATTTGAATAAGATGGCGTATTCTGGTCGTGTGCCATCTTTCTTCGTTCGGCCAACTGTGAGTTGCCGTGCAATTCGCTGAAGTTTAACTTACCGCAGTTCAATGCAGATGGGCCTCATGTCATGTCGTTCCTCTCGGAGGCTATCCTGCATCCTCCTTGCGACTGCCCCTAGCAATGATCGGGAAATCTATTTTAAACATATCTGACAAACATGCTAAACTATTCATTTTGTAAGTTTAACGTGCAAATATATCTGGACAGATGTACTTTAACTTATGTTCTGTTCCGATTGACAAATAGTGCGATTTGCATCCTCGCGATCTAATGCGCAAGACAGTATCTTCAAATCCACAAGGCGAGCAAAAGATACTAGTAACAGAGTTATTCTTAACCTGACGAGCTAATGCTATTAGAGAATGTCATGTCTTCAGCTCGTCACTGCACTGAGCACCAGAGGTGAATATTTGAATCCCGGGACTAATCGGATATGGGGGCTAACTTGTTGGTGACGCATGGTGCATACCTTCTCTTCTCTTCCCTCATCATCTCCTGGCCTCTCGCCAGCTCTCCTTCCAACTCTTTCGCTCGCACCCGCCCTTCCCCCTCGATTAAGCGTCTTTGACCTCTTTTTTTCTGATGCATTTGAAAAGGCCCTCCCGAAGTTAATTATTTCAGGCTCTTCGAGATTCTTGCTGGGTTAGGAGCAATAATAGGATTGATAGAAGTAAGGTGGAAGACAAGACATCTATCTACGGCCAGTGCTGGGTGGGTGCCATTTGTACTATCAGAGGGGAAACAGGGAGAGCAGTGAGTGGATGGGCGGGCGACCCTAGGCATGCGGGCAAGTGGGAGCTGCGAGGCAAGAAAAACCTTCGCAGTTTGGGCTCTTTGGTCTGAGCTGCGAGGGATCTTTAGGGAAAAGAACTATATTGCGTGACTAGTTATTACGGTAGTGGCTACGAGTGAATGGTGTGTACTAGGAGTGGGATGTGGAGTTGGGAGATGTCGGGCGGAAGCGCGCAGCACTCACCGGCTCCGAACGGGGGCGGTTCTGAAGGCGAAGCGTGAGCTGCGATCCCCAAAGCTAAGGAGGCCCGGCGATGCAAAAGCGAACACCGCTAGCCCACGTGTTAGGAGCCGGGGGCTCACCTGATTTTATTCGCGGATCAGCGGTAGTGTGTAGCGGAGGTAGTGGTGGTGCAAGTCTGGGGTGGCTTGTAAGTACGGAGCCAGGATTTGGGCGTGTCGCCTTAGGTAGACCAAGAAGGCATCGCTGGCCCAGCGCCCCTTGACCTTGACGACATCGAAGGGGACATTGTGTAGCAGATATTCTAAAGTTGACCCGATACGTATGCCATGCCCTTTGAGGTTTGGGTACCCTGCGGCTTTCGCTGCTTTTTCTATTGTGCAGGTGAACTTTTGGCGCGATAGCGGGCGGTTGCTGCCTTTTGCTTTGTATGCGAACAGGTGTTCATGGTCTAGGGTCTCATTGATGTGAAAGTGATTATTGAGAGCGGCTTCAGGGTCAGTTGGCCCGTTCTGTCTTGCCCATTGTACTTCTTCACCCAGTGGGGCAGATTTGGTGCGCGGTAACTTGTCATCAGCCAATTGTCCCAAACCTAGTAGCATCTAGTAAGCCGTGGAAAAATCTAGGTAGCCTTTTAAACCTAGCAGGATATGGGTGAGAGTGGACCGAACCTTTTGCTAGACCAAGCTAGATCTAGTAGGCGCTAGCTA
>JBBPMJ010000892.1:0-12501 GCA_038090255.1 Austroboletus niveus | reverse complement strand
AATTTTGGTGTGACACGTACGATCTTCAATCATGAAGGGGATTAAGTCCCAACAGATACAGTCAGTGTTTCAGGTAATGCTACAGACCACTACAATACGGTGTGAGATATCTTCGTGGTACACTCCCCGGCATCATACCTTGAAGTAGTCTGTCATGTCCATTGCTTCGTACCAATGAATCTAACGTTATCCGCACAATCCTAATGCATATCCAAAATGTTCTTACACAATCTTCGTATTTCTAGTAAGACCGCCCAAATCCTAATCCTAATGCTAACCTCACGATCGTAATGCTACATGTCAAATCCTAACGCGATCTCTCAAATCCTAACGCAGAATGACACGATTCTAACGCTATGTCAGCAATTTGTAGCGCTAAGGAATATTGTCCGCTCCTGCCCCTCATAGCTCCACTTGCGATTACTTTTGCAAATGCCTTGTAGCAAGGCCAGATAGTCGTCTGCAGATGCACAACAAGAGCAAATAAAGTCTAAGATATTGAATTGGGGTTCCTTTTTCCATCAAATTTTCCTGATTCCGGTCTCCATCTTACCGAACAACTAAATGATTACTTGATCCTAGAGATCCAGAATGCTCCGATCATCGTCCAATTAAGAGGTTCAAATTACCCGCCGCTCCGAGATTTGTTCTCTTCTGCTCTTGTTCTGCTGGCAGTCACTGTATTCTGCCTTTGCAATCGTTGGCTGCCGACATGCAGAAATCGCCATCGTCTATGTCGTCCTCTACGCCATCTACAATGTCTTCTGTACCTGATCCCCACTCTCCACCATCCCCGGCCCTTGGCATGTCGCCGTGTCTGACCTCTGGATGACCTCGCACGTTCTTCGTCTCCAACAATGCAAGACCAACCACCGCCTGTTTGAGGAATACGGCCCCGTCGTGCCCAACAGATCTTCAAGTACTGAGAATGACCATGCGTATGCCTATCTCTCTCTTTCCCTGACACGGGCACTTCTTTGATCCCAGCATGACTACTCTCGATCATATCGGAAACGCTGTGCGATGCACGGCGCGTGCCCAGCACTATATCCCCCGAAACTTGGCCCCGTTCCACCCCGAAGCACACGAACATGTTTTGGAACTCGTAGCCATATGTCGCTCTTTGCCCTTTTCTCCCTATGTCTCAGTGACGCTCCAGGTGCTCGAGCATATCGGTGGAAAATATCCTTTGGACTGCCTCACTCTGTTTCGCCACTTTACGGTTGATATCATCCTATGGATATCGCCAGGTCCCCGCAGATGATGGTGTATTTGCGACTCTGACAAGGTTTAGCGAGATTTGCCCATCTTTCTCTCTTTTTATTCACGGATCCCTCAGATCCCGACAGAGTCACGACTCACTACTGCAGCGTCTGCTCGACAGTATTCTCCTGATCAGCAAATGCCTGACCACAATATCATTTCGGAATTGATGGGACACATGTTCGTTTCTTTTGCCCTTTCGAGATGTGATTCTAAAATAAGGCTCTAGGTTCGCGGGATTCAACACCACGTCTAATTTAATGTTTTACTTTTTCTGGGAGTTGACTCGCAGGCCAGGTGCGATAAGCAAGCTGCAAACAGAGCTTACCCAGGCCATGCCCGATGCCCATGTTTTGCCAGATTTGTCCATCTTGCAGAAGCTTCCCTATTTGAACGCGTTTGTCGAAGTCCTTGGCGATGCTACAGCAATGTAGGCTACGCTACTCATTTTCGCAGGTCTCCACTTGTACGCTAGTAGTACAGGTACCAGCGAACTATAGAAGGCTCTTGTTGCCAACGCCAACGCCAGTCTAGTATCATGGTCGGTAAATCTGATCATGCTTCTTACAGTTTTGTCATCCTGCTCGCTTGCGAATTTGTCATGCCATGATATTTACACCAATACCAAGCTCGTACCAATGATTTCATTCCAAGTGGTATTTTTCCGCGCGACGCTCGCAGCCGAATCACCAAATATTATGTCAACCTGATAGGCATCGAGTCAAATTCTAGTGTGGCCATGTCCTTACGTATCGTAGCACGGATGCGAATGAATGCCGCGTATGCTGCATCTTTTTGGTCAGGATGTGGCCCACTTTGAGTTCAATCGTTTGAATATCAATATCCGAGAGTTGCGCGTTGCACCATTACTGTAGCATAGCACTCTGGCCTTGACAAAGCGATGGCATACTACAATTGCGGACAGACAAACATGACTGAATTTTCTCGCAACCATACAAGGTCGGAACTGTGTTTTTGTGTGAGTTGTACCATTGAGTTCCAATACAATTACTTAATTTGCATAAGCAGAATCTCCTCAAATCGTACATACCTTACGTATTTGCCGTTGTTGCCATTACCCAGCGAAAGGTGCACTGTTGGCATGGTTGGCATTGATGCAATAGGCCACCATTGCATGTTCCCGCCGCCGTTGTCGTTATCTGTTTGGGATGGTAAAGGATGTTCTGGAAAGGTTTCCGTCGAAGACCGCGGCAGCTGACTTCAAACGTGACTAAAACTATGCCAAAAAAAACTTGAGAAAAATAAGCATCCTGAGTTCGATGGTTTTTGCTGAAAAAAATCCTCCCTAGTTGTGTTTGCCTGTCCGCAGTTGTAGAATCGTTGCGCGTTAAAAAAATGTATTTTAAATTAAGTACAAAATAGAGAGCACGATATGAACGCATGATATATACGCGACGACCGACTACTAGAGTCACATTCAGTCCTAATTGTTGAGGCCTTTGATGAACTCTAGGGCTAATTGCGGGCTGCATCGGAATCAGGTAAGCCGGTGGGAAGGGAAGGACTGGGATAGTACGAACCTGTCTGCAGGCTTGACGGGGATCTTCTTATCAAGTAATATCCCGCCCTTTTCGAACACAAAATGACTTCGCTTGGTCTTGTTGCCATCAGCAGCACCGAGGGCGCCAATAAGCGTCCTCTGAGGATCCGAGAGTAGGTTGTACGGTAATTGTTTCTGCAGAGTGCGTCAGGACGAAGTGAGGTACATCTCGACTAGCGCACCTTTGTCTGCCACTTGGTTTGCGCAGCGGGCGAATCAGCACTGAGACAGTAAACGCCATAGTTGAGCGCTCCAAACTCCTGCCAGACGTCTCTGAAGCCACACGCCTGCGTGGTACATCCGGCTATGTATTTAGATTGAGTGCCATCAGTAATCGTTGCAGGGTCACAGAAATATCGAAATAATGCAACCCCACAAATAAAAGGGACTCACGCGTATCGGCTTTTGGAACTAGGAAGAGAACGACACCTTTATCTGCCGTGAGCGATGCCGTGTCGACATCTTCCCCCTTTTCGTCCTTTACAGTGAACGATAAAAGGGTGTCTCCGACATCGATTTTCTTTGGCGCATCCGATGGCGCAGATGAAGGCTCCGCAGCCGCAGAGGGCTCTTCAACAGCCATATCCACATCAGCTTGTGCATCTTCCGTAGAAGGCAGCTTTGCCTATTACCATGCGATGTATCATTATCCCAAAGCAAGAAGAAAAAGCAACATTTTTTTCGTGAGTCGTCAATGTCATGGAACTCGACGAGCGAAATACGCATCACGGCGCGAAACTGACCTTTTTCGCATCTTGCGAGTCACGGTTGGAATCGGCGTCTTGGTCTCCCTCCTTTTCTTCAGCGTTTAAGGCCCGTTTTTGAGCGGATCCTGCCTTTGGTGGCTTGGCGCCGGCGGACGGTGCTTTTCGCGCCCTCTTTGCGGGCGCTTCAGGCCGTGTTTGTGCTGAGATCCGACTCGATCGACGAGGTGCATTGGCAGACTCCGCAGATAGTTCAGCCATATCTGTATGTTGTGGGGCTTTGAAAAGGTGGTGTGGATGAGGTGTTGGGTCAAGGTGGATGCAATGTGGTCGAAAAAGGTTTTGTATAGGAGGAAAGAGGTCTGTGCGCAGAAACTCAAACTCGACCGCATGGTTTGGGGCTGCCAAATTATATATTGATGCCGCCTTGGAGAAACTCACACCTTTGGCAACTTGCTGTTGCGCTCCAGCTCGAGTACGCACAGACCTCATGTCATCGCCACACACATTAGTACTTTATTTTCCTAATACTGAGACCGAACGTGATAAGCTACTTATCTTCCATACGATACCATTAATGCTGATTAGCTACCGAGGTCTCGTTTCGGACTCTGCTGCCTCGGGCGGTCCAGTCCACCCGTCCGCCCCGACGGCGCCCATATGCAATGCTTTTCTCTATTGAGTTTCACCTTGGGATACAGCTTGTGGTCGCCATTGCACGCATAATTATTATTCGACCTCTCCAGCGCTTCGCATCCGAGTAAACTGTATTTGGGACCATCATGGCGTCAGAGTCTGACACGGCGCTACCTCTCAAATGAAATAACTGTTCGAATCGTGCATATGCTGCACCAAATCTCTATCGCAAGTACATTCACATCCGGTACATCTCTCATCTTATGATGAATCCAAATCGTTCATTAAAGACCCTGTGTAAGCGACCAGCCCGCCGCACGCTTAGCCGTCACACCAAAAGGCAGAATACTGAATGACTAGCATTCAGTACTGCGGACGGTATATGTACTAGTTATGGGACCTAGGTAAGCCAGCGTGCTTACACCTCGTCTCTTTTGTCCTATCAGGCTATCTCTCTCTATATTTGGTGAATACACATGCACTCGCTGCAGGTATTCATCGCGATGACCCGGTTTATACTTGCCATGTTGTTTGTACGTTCCATTCATAATTGTCGAGGTGTAGGCCTATTGCTGTCTGCTTAGCTTCACTCTGGGTGGACGAACTCTACTTCTTCTATCCGTGTCAAATGATAAACGAAACCTTATGCGACAACATCAGGAGGGTCTCCGATGTCATAAGATTTCTGAAATAAGCTAAGCAGTAGTTGTCTAACGGTGACTGTATCTAAAATAAAAGGTGGCTTGGTTTACTAAGGTTTAGTCCCTCCTTTGAACCTAATGTATGCCACGAACATTCGGCAAACGCCGATGAGGCTGATCGGACCATGGTAGCTGCGGCAGTAGTAAACCAATTAAGCGACTCAGTGGGTGCATATGTACAACTAGAAAAATGGGGCCGTCGACGTGCTCTGGTCGGATATTCTGGACGAGTTGGAATTTCAGCAAGGGGAAACTGTTTCAGTCTGCAAACGGAGATTAAATCTTGTACGAACTGCTACCGAATCGGTCCGTATCTTATTCAGCTGTCTCTCCGTTGGGTAGTTCTTTAGTTTCCGAAGGATCACAAGCAGTGCAACATGTATATATTTACTGATTGCTCCCTCGTATTTCCCCTGCTTCAGGTCTCTGCTTAACAGTCACAATCAAGATTCAGGATGTCAAGTGCCAACAGCTCCCAGCCCACCGCTTATACGGCCTCGCAGTTTAACCAATACACCGTTTCGTTCGAAGGCAACTCCGTGGCATGTATCCTCATCGGTAAACATCTGGATACCCCAGTCAACTAGTACTAAACTCCTCCGATAGGCATATACTTCACAATCGCTGGGACGAATCTGTATCTGCTTCGGAGAAAGCGACAAAGGGCTCTCGCAGCATACACCATCGTTCAGCTGGCACTCACTACGCTCTATTTTACGCTGTCGCTATACTCTGCACCTGCGATAAGTTTGTCGATATTTGATATATCGAACTCATACACCCTCATCGCGTTGTCGCCATGGTCTTCTATCATTGTCAGCGTCACATTTATCTTAAACACCTGGACTTCTGATGCTTTTTTGGTACCTTTTCCCCAGTTTTCTTGTACAAGTCCGATGCTAAATGAAACCACTTAGCTTTATCGATGTCATGTCATCTGTCAGGGGAACAAGTACATGCTAGCGTTTCTTGTGCTGCTGTATCTTGCCGTTTTCGGTTCCTCTTTAGCCTGGCTCGTCGTCAGCTCCCAACCAGGGACAGTCTACACCACCCATACAGTCTACGTCACTGGCATTTGTTATTGGTCGTGTTCTACCGCGATGACTGTCTGCGCGTCCTGCATTATCACTGCACGACTCTGGTTACATCGAAAGGAATTGTCGAATGTCCTGGGATCACAAAATGTCTATCTTGGTTATGTGGCGATAGCGCTCGAGAGCGCGTTGTTGTACACGACGTTTGCAGTCGTTGCGTTGGTGGTGTTTGCAATAAATGGCCCGCTCAAATTTGTCTTCATCCCGGTTTTGGGTATGATCCAGGTGAGCGTCGGCCTCTTCCTTGATTCGTTCACATGTGGTCAACATGATTACAGGCAATCGCACCGTCGTTGATCATATATCGTATCGCGCGCGGTATTTCGTTCGATTCAGACAAATATGGGCCCGGTGGAGCGGACGCTATCAATTCTACGTCGTCAGATGGGACGCGGATTAATCCATCAATGGTCCACCGGGATATGTCGCACGGTTCTGCCGCGACACAAGCCAAATGCGACGACACCAAAATGCAATTTGCCTCTAACTCGTCCGTTCATGAAATTAGGATTCATATCTGAGCCGAATGTCCCCAAAATGTTCGGTCGTTTTGGCGTCAATGTTAGCTTGTTCCACAAAATTTCTTTTGTGTAATTAATAAGAGTAACGCGTGTCGACTGTTGAATCTTTGCGTATCATTTTTCCCCGTGTTTATTGTCCTCGGGGGCGATTCATATACATAACATTGAAATACATAAATCCACTATGTGATGTCCTTATATTCCGATTCGATTAGTACACTGGTCTTTACAAGCGACTTCGCTTCAATCCCGACACCCACAACGTGCCTTGATGTTTAAAAGACGTTCCAGAGGTCTACCTTTTCGGCTGTCAGGCTCACAACCCTTTCACAATGCTCGTGCATGTATTCATCCAAGGTCGCTACAGTCCGACTCGGATACGATTGGAGGAGGGATAAAATATCAAGGAGTTACTAGGTACCCCATGTGAGTCGGTTCTCGCCAACAAATCTTCTAATAGGTACGATCAGTGTGTTTGAGAGTAGTTCAGATGCAAAACGTTTCATTCAGTGATCGGTGAACTCACCATTATTATCGGAAAGAATCCGTACTTGAACGTATAGCCGTCACTATCGCCCAAGTAGCAACCACCTATAACGGCTACCATCAGCCGGGGGATATTTCGCATAATCACCTGCGTCATCACCGTGTCTTGCGATCAAAGTTGTCAACCTCGTAGTTGTCCCAAATACGTGGATTTCTGACACGTGGCTTCCCAATGCTGTTGGAAACTCTGCCCGCTGCTGGGAACAAGATCTTGCTTGCATTCGTGTTCGTGTATCTTCCCAGCGTCGGCTCATCATTGATCTCATGGCCCAATGTCTGCGCCATAGTCGAATGAACCTGCACTCTGAATCACCTGTCCGTTAGCGAGACTCTTGAGAAGTTCGTGTCCATACTCATGTTAATGTTAATGTAGTTCAGAAACTGCGGCCACGTCCTCCCGTGAACAGGTGAGGCTAAACTTCAGAAGTAGTACCATCGTTGACTATTTTGCCGTATTGCCCACACGAAGTCGAACACCAAGTGTGATCATTTCATCATTGACCGTCGATATCTACATGGGTCGTAGTCACTATGTCCGATGGGTCTTGTCTGGCGAATGGCACGGTCCGATTCGGTATTCTTCCGTGACAAGTCGGATACGCATGGTAACATACCGATCGCATGGGTGGTCAAATTGCGCGGTTGCTGAACATGGATCGTCGTGTATCGGTAGCGGAAAAATAAAATTGCCACCCGCCCTCTTACAGTTTCGATCGAGGCAGTGTAGACGTGGGACGTAGTGATGCCTACTGGCCATGCGTCGGAGCCCACAGAAGAATCCCACACTTGGTGGTCTCTAGATGGATGGCACAGATGTCGCGATGACCAGCATGCGAAGGTGTTTCCTTCCCGAGGATGTGAGCCAACTTGAACAAGCATGGGAAAATCAAGATGGTAAACTTCTGGACACGTTTGAGGCAGGGGAATAAGTCACTTCCGAGCTTCGAAATGACCGATTCAGCATTCTGGGTCCCACTTGGAATGGAGCGGAAGAAGTAATTATGAGCTTGCCTGTGAATACATATGGGACATTTATGTAAAACATTGGGGCACAGTGTGCCTGACCTTTTCGAGACTCCTTCCATGAGATAAGGGCGCCGGGATGACCAGCATGCGTGACGACGATCGAAGTTGTGCATCTTCGTAGTAGTAGTAATGTTTGTTGCGTCAAGTAAGAAATTACCACTGTTGCCGATACCACTCGGCTTGATGCGTGCAACGGCGAGCAAGCACGGACACAAACTAGCTCTCATCCAACATTAGCACTCGGAAGACCATTCCAAGACCGTCATGGCCGCCTCCTCATCGTGCTCTCCCTCCTCCTCTGCCGTGACAATTCCGATACCCGGGAAATCAATTCTCAAACGACCACACCCAACTCAAACCGGCATCCTCAATCGCATCAAAGGTTTCTTGCCCACACAACCAGCCGCGCCCGTCTCCGAAGACTCCACAAGACCCCTCAAAAGGGCACATTTCATCCTACCCCACCTCGTAACCGTCTACCCCATATCCACTCTCAACCCTCCATCGACGCCGTCCCTCAAGGACGAAAAACGAACCATCGAAGAAAAGGAGATAGAGAGGCGCAGGCGGATCGTCAGAGGGAACTCGATTAGTTCCAACGAGTCGGAGGAATGGTGGAACTTGGACAAGGTCGAGTCGTTTTACCGGGAATGCTGCGCGTCGAGAGAAGAAGAACCGGATCCTGCAGTTTCTGCCGCATTCAAAGTAAGCGTCGCATTTCGCTGGTGTCCGTGGTTAATCGTTCTTCCCCTTTCCAGCGCGCATCCGCGACCAAACCGCGGTCCGTCGATTTGTCTGGTGTGCAACTCACCCTCACGGGTGCAGCCATTCTCTCCGACGTCTTCAACATCGAATGGGGGTTGCGCAAGCTGACACTGAGGGAATGCGATTTGGACGATCTCGTGTGTCATTTGTTTTGTTTGCCGTTTGCCGTCGCCTACTGACAGTCGAACAGAAGCTGAAACCAATCTTACACGCGCTCCTCATCCCCGGAACCCTCGAGTACCTTTCAGTTGCATCGAATCGCAAACTCAAGGCCCCGGCTTTCAAACTCATTGGAGCTTATGCGTCTCAAGTGCGTACTTTGAACGTATGTTGCGAGACACGTGCTGACTCTGGGGTATTAGACCAAGAAATTGCAGTTTCTAGATCTCTCATCCATTGTATTAGACAAGAAAGCCATCGACTACATCGTCGTGTGTCTTGCCACCCCCCCAGAGTCGGGTCTTGTTTCTATCCGTCTAGATGATTGCTCAATCCGTCCGAATGCGCTCGAAGTCCTCGGTAGGTGGCTTTCTGGATGAAAAAATGCCTCAAACATAACATTTGTATTCAAGCTCGTGTGGTCCGGACATCATCGTTGCGGAACATATCCATTCGACACAACAAGATAACGGCGACCGGTGGTGGTGCCGTCGCGCTTGCTCTCATGATCCGTGACTACCCGGACGTCGTACCAGGACCCGGAAATGGCACGCCTGGGAGCCCACTATTATCCTCTTCCGTTTTCATGTCACCACCTTCGTCGCCTATTCCGAACTCGGCTCACATCCACCCTCCGACGCGTTCTGGACCTATGCCTCCACCTCCCCGGCACCCCTCTGTTCTAGGTCCTCAAACAACATACACCCCCTATATCCCTCGATCAAAACGTGCTTCCACGACGCAGCCGCCTAATCCACTCTCTGCCACTGGTCAACACGTTCCTATCATTACGTCGAACTCGCACGGTGGCGTGACGACGCGACACCCCGCGCCTGCTCCCGCGAAGACGGAAGGTTTGGGCATGAATGGGGCACCTGGGCGCTTTGATGATGGTCCAAGTGCTGCATTATTAGACAAGGTGCGCGCATTGGATACGTTGCCGCGATTAGGTGCTCTACGGACGCTCGATCTTCGGGGTAATGATCTTCGGGTAGGCCTTTTGCTGCGCATCCCTGATGGTCTGCATATTGACGTGGATTCCATCAGTCTGGGGTGACATATCTCGCACAAGTATTAAAGCGAAATCGTACATTGAAGGTGCTCAATTTGAGTGAGAACAAATTAGATGTACAATGTTTAATGGCGATCGCTGAAGCTCTCGTGCGTTCCATTCTCTTTATGCTCTATTTATTTGTGCTGAGTTATTGGACCAGAAATACAATTTGTGTTTAGAGACACTGGATCTCAGCCGAAACCCGTGCGCGGGACCCGCTTTGGAAGGTGTACGTAGTTCCCAACGAACTTTTTCCTCACATTTATACCTGAGTTTCCGCTCAGATTCAATCGCTGCGGACAGCCTTTACGCTCAATACTGCACTTAAGCGACTCTTTCTATCCTCCACCCAACTGTCATCTGCAGGTGCCATTGCCCTCGCTGAGTTCCTCCCTGAATCTGCCTCCCTGTTACACCTCGACTTGACGGTGAACAATATTGACTTAGCTGGCGTTATGGCGCTCAGCAAGGGTCTCAAAGCCAACCACGTCATGCGTTGTCTTGATCTCAACATCCCACCTGACAACGAAGAATTTGCAAGGATCTGTCGAGATATCTTAAATACGTGTACCAGAAATACGGAAGAAGCAGAAAAGGCGGCACGAAGTGGTACGGCGGCTGGTACAGCACAAGGGAATGGGCACATGGAGGATGGACATCCAAGCGGACCTCCGAGCGGCAAGGGTCTGGGTAAAGGGATGTGGGGGCTCATAGAGGAGAGTGAATTAGCAAAGTCGATTCGAATGGGGGATGGGCTGCATGTCAAGGTAGATTTTTACCCCTCTTTCGTCTTTGCGCATTTGGAAACGTGGTGGATTGATCAAGGGCTTTCTGTTGCAGACGGATCTGTTTTCGCGTGCGGAGGCGCTATTGTGCCAAATGCGGGCCGAAATCGAGGGGAATGGTCAGGGAACCAACGTTCGCCCCACCAACACTGACGCGATCACGAGGTCGAATTCTGGAATGGGTCAGGAGCTCGTTCAAAAAGCACAAGAACTCGTCGAAGCCATGACGGTCGAGATTCAATCCAGTGCCGTGGCAGTAGACGGATCTAAACTGGAACGGCTCCTCGGTCTTTGCGATCGGCTCAACGGAGGGATCACCACACTGACGGCACGTATCTCTCGCCGGCCACGTTTACGTGGTTTAGGATTGAAGGTTGACGGATTGCACACTGTCACCACCGCGGAAGCAGGTGCAAACGGGAAGCCGGTGGCGCACGAGGTCATGGAAGGAGTATTGCTCACGCCGCGCGTGGACAAGGGTAAAGGACGGGCAGAGCCAGAGCCAGAGGAACTCGAGAAAGTGTTGAGTCCCACGTTCATGATCACTGAATCCGAGGACGAGGATGAGGACGACCATAGATACCATGACGTGGAAGAAGGGGATGATGCTGGTATGCATGCGACATCACCTACGGACAGGTGTGTCCCATTTTCGCCTCAGACATATTGTTCTCAATTTTGCCGGTTTACTTATGCCTATGCCTATGGTAGGTCAAAAAGCTGGGTAGAAGAAGAGGGCGAGATATTCCGCAAAGGGACGGTGTTGCTTGGTCCGGAAGAAATGGAGGGCGAATACGCCGGCGAAGAGCTTCGACGTGAGGTATGTTCCGTATCTCTCGTCTCTACCTTTCCCAATCATTACCGTTTCCTCGCGTGCCGCAGCTCCTCGAAGCGATGGTCGAGCGCCCACCGCCCCGGGGTATCATTGACGATTTTGGGATGGATGGCAACATTCAGGGCACGCCAACGTTTGACGACGTGCCTCCCTCACCCTCTACAGAGGAGCGGCCGCCACACATCAAAGGTCCGCCAATTCTCCGCGCGTACGTCTCGGCGCGCACCCGGTCGAACAACGGAAACGGCACGTCCGACATCCCCCCCGAGTTCTCGCCAACAGGGTCGCCGTTGGCGTCGCCATTGCCACTGTCGCCATTGTCGCCGTCGCTCGTCTCGCCAACGTCGTCACGCGGGCATGGGAGTATTACAAATAGATCGTTCCCTCTTTCGAGAACCTAGTCGGGCGTTTTCTCTATCGACTGGCGCGCCTGGAGGGGAATCGGGCGGGGAGCTGCAGTCATGCGCCATGCACGTATCGACATGTGCATCATGCGTCTCGGGCGGCTTCGTGCTCTGCTTCTTTTTGTACGGGGTTCCGGTTCCGTTTTTTAATTCGGGCGCATTTTGTCTCTCTTTTGGACAATGAGGCTCGTGGGCCGAGATATGCTATGACAATATACATATATATGAATATACGTATGCAACCTTTGTTGTCGATCGTGCGAGTGGCTTGGAATTCCTAGTAAATCGGATCGTCCGACCTGCAACTGCCGGTCGATAACTATACAAGGCCTGGAGGTATAAGAATTACAAGTGCAGAACCAAAAATCTTGGGAAATAAATATAGGAGGATGTAGATATATATGTTAGAGTGCTCCAAATTAAATATGAAGGAAAACGGCGGTCAGA
>JBBPMJ010000891.1:0-12530 GCA_038090255.1 Austroboletus niveus | reverse complement strand
TTGGACTACTAGGGATTCGTATATCCTGGCAGAGTTGGATGGGGTGGTCTCTCATCTTTATTTTGCTGCATTTCGTCTTGTTCCATATTACCCACATTTACACTCCTCTGTTACTGCTACTGACCTCACAGATATCAATGAAGAAGACCTGGATAGGTTGGCAGGCAAGGACATAGAAGAACCTGCCAACAATGAGCCCTTGGACTATTAGTCTGGTGGTCTTCCATAAGACCACTCTGGACTTCAATTTTCTCTCCCACACCTCTGTTTTACCCCAGGATTAGACTGGTGACATTTTAATAACATCTCTTCTGTCTGTTTTTGAAAGAATAAAACCGAAAAACAGTCACTGATATGTACTACCACAGACAATCCTTACTCCTCCTTTCTCTCTCTCTTGTGCCCATCTCATGTGATTGCATATCTGCAGCCTTCTCCCTTTGAATGTGCATGAGGCACAGCATACATTCACTCAAATCTAGATGAAAAATGAATGACTGACATAAGACTGCCTGAAGTCTGGGGAAGTCTGGTAGGTGTAGACAAGAAAAGCAGAATGATGAAAAAAAAATGAGTGGAACCTTGCACCTCCAATTCTCTCTAGGGATGAAAGGCAGGAATAGATGATTGGAAGTTGAATGAAGAAGAAAAGTCAAGTGGTATCTTGCAAGACCACTCTGGACTTCAAAGACCGCCCAGAAGTCTGGGGCAACCTCTTATTTTCCTCTAAATTTCCACTCCTCTGATTTTTTGTCATTCATACTTATTTTTCCTTCCTTTTTGCTTCAAACAGACTTTCTTTCTACATTGCTCTATGTACAAGCGGTGTCCAAGCAGTCTTCCGGACTTATATGCCCATTTTCCCTACCTCAGTGACTGTTACGATTCACTGAAGCCCCTCTCTCTTTTTCCTCACTTCATTTACCATGTATACCAATGGACCTTGACTCTCGCTGTTCGAGCCCTGCTTGGGTCTTTTCTTTTACCATCGTCTTTGCAAGACCGCTTACTTATTTAGCGTGACTCATCTGCAGCTGTATTACCAACACTTATCCAATGCCATCGCATCCATTCCGTAGTGACTCAGCTTCTTCGCAATTCTGTCGCCTTCCATTGCTGACTCACCTTCTCCCTTTACCTACCCTTAACTCTTTGGCTCGCATATATAAACCTTTGATACTCAGGTGTATTCGCTATCTTAGACCTCCTGCAATTTACCTAGTATCTTGGAGTTGCTCTCGGGTCCCCCAGTCCTCATCCTACTGTTGAGTGGACGCTCCCTTCAAACCCTCGACTTGTCGCTAGCCCTGCGACATCCCTAGACCCGTTGATCCCTCAGTCCTCAATGGTCCCCAGAACCTTTGCCAAGGAAGACCCTTGAGCGGACCCCCTTTGACCCAACGTTAGTCTTACGCCAGCCTTAGCCTCCCTGTCAAGGCACCCCCTCATCAGGCCCCTCGTCCTGTCTGCTGTATAGCAACAGTAAGCCCTTGAACCTCTGCAGGCCTACGCTTGACCACGTCGAGCATAACAGAACCAGTCAATGGTGGAATTGACGGCTTTTAACCAGGGGAGACCAAGAATGAGATTTTGTCAACCACAATCCATGATGTAGAATAGAACTTTGTGAGCAAGTCCTTCAATGTGAATGAAGAGTTTGGTAGTGAAGTGAACTCCTCCTTTGTCCATAAGTCCCTGATTGAGATTGGTGACATTGAGGGGGGAGGGGAGTCAGGTGGTGGGGAGCTTGTTTTTGCGAACAAAGCCCCAATTGATGCAAGAGATATCGGTGCCGCTATCAATGAGGGCACAAGTGTCGACAGTTTTCAATGTGTGTGAGGGTACAATGATTTGGACAGGGATTTGCATTGAACCAGGTAGCATAGGTACAGTTACATGTTGTATTTTAGGAGAGTTCTGCATTGGTCGAGGTCTCCATTCTAAAAATCCTTCTTGGGGGGAAGAGTGAATTGGATGTGATGAACTGTGAGGTCATCATCATCATCGTCATCACAGGTCTGAAGTTTGAGGAGGTTGTCGTCGATCTGTTTGACTCATTTGACCAAAGTCTTATGGGGTTCCTTGGGGTACTTTCCACAAGCATCGGCTTGGTGGCCTTTCTGCCTGCAGTGTAGGCAATGCCCTTCTTTGAAGCATCACTCTCACTCTTCAGGAGTTAGCTTAGGGGGTCTGGGGGCATTGACTGTGTCGATGTCCATGGCGTCAGGATTGCAGTTTTTCTGGGAGGAGGTGGAGGGGGTCTGGTAAGACCAGTATGTGGGGGTGGAATGGGTGCAGTGTTGATTAATGATGGTTTGAGCACGATCATTCTGAACCTGGAAGTGAATGGCCTTCGAGTACCATTTGTCAATCTTGGTGGGGACCGTGTCCATGAAGAGGATGCAGCGGGAGAGGGAAGGGGGGATGCCAGTGGCAAAGTAGTTGATCAGGACATTCTGATCATTGATACCTGAGAGGGTGATGTTGTTTCTAAACTCAGTGATGTGCTGAGTGAGTTCGGGATCATAAGATCTGTTTTTCTTGGGGATGAGGCATTCCAAATGAAGCCAGTTGATGGCTTGATTCTTGGTATCCTGGTGCTCGAAAGCACTCTTGAATTTGATGAGGAAGTCATTGAACTTCCCAAAGGAGTTGGTGGCAATGGCCTCTTTCCGGAAGGTAGAGGCCCAGATGGTGGCCGAGTCCTTTTTCATATAGGACAGGGCATAGGTGATTTTCTTGTTGTCATCATCGTAAATGGCTTTGTTTATGATGAGGTATGTTTGGACTGTGGATAGCCAAGACATGGCATCAGCATAAGAGCCATCAAAGGCATCGGGGGCTCCAAGGCGGAGTTCAGTGGGTTTGGTCATTATGATGACTTGAGCTGGGGGTGGGGATAGGGTGAATGCCAGTTGGCAATTGACTGGGGTTGGGGACAGTGGGGTGGGTACTCTGGGGATACTAAGCACCACAGAGAGTCTATGGGCAAGTTCTAAGTCCTCAGGTTGTTAAGGGATGACGAGGTCTTCGTCAGTGTTAATGGGGTTCTCTAAAGAGTGTTCGTCAGCGTCTGACGAGTCAAGGTTTTCCCTTCTCAACACAAGGTCAGGATAGGGTCTAGGGTTTCTGGGGCGTTGATGGGCAATGGTGGAGGCTTATACAGTGATAGCCGATCAAGGGAGATCTTAGACCTTTTGTTACGCTCGACGTGGTCAAGCATAGGCCTGCAGTGGTTCAAGGGCTTACTATCGCTATACAGCTGACAGGACAAGGGAACCTGACGAGGGGGTTCCTTAACAGGGAGGCTAAGGCCAGTGTAGGACTAACATCAGGTTGAAAGGGGGGGGGTCCACTCAAGGATCTTCCTTGGCAGAGGTTCAGGGGACCGTTAAGAACTGAGGGATCAATGGGTCTAGGGATGTCGCAGGGCTAGCGGCAAGTCGAGGGTTTGAAGGGAGCATCCACTCAACAGTAGGACGAGGACTGGGGGACCCAAGAGCAACTCCAAGATACCAGGTAAATTGCAGGAGGTTTAAGATAAGAAATACACCTGAGTATCAAGGGTTTATATATACGAGCCAAAGAGTTAAGGGTAGGTAAAGGGAGAAGGTGAGTCAGCAATGGAAGGTGACAGAATCGCGAAGAAGCTGAGTCACTACGGAGTGGATGCGATGGCATCAGATAAGTATTGGTGATACAACTGCGGATGAGTCGCACTAAATAAGTAAGTGGTATTGCAAAGACAAGGGTAAGAAGAAAGGACCCAAGTGGGGCTTGAACAGCAAGGGTCAAGGTCCTTTGGTGTACACGATAAGTAATCATAGGGAAAAGAAAAGAGGGGTCCAACGAATTGTAACAACAGACATGATACAAGCCTTTGCCCAGCAAGTTATTCAAATCATTTCCAGGGACCTTCCAGTAGCCCAAACAATCAACCCCTCTCCACATAAACAGGCAACAAAGAAAGTTCAACAATTGATGCATGAGAAAGCTATTTCAGAGAAAGAAAGGAATGTGAACTTGGTGAGCTCTCATAAATCATGATTGGCCATGGTTAATCATACATTGAAGGAACACATTTGTGAACTTTTTAGTAAAGTATTTGGTGTCTCAAAGAATGAAGATTTCCTGCTTGTTTAAAAAGCAGCAAAGGAAGGAGTGAGGGTGTTCACAGAGACAGGGGAAGGTGCCCTACCTTGTTAGATCTCCGCTGGGACTTTGAGCATCCGCCCTCATCACATTGGAACCAGGTGGTAATCAGTATTCTGTTATGCTTGACTACGTTGAGCATAGGCCTGCAGAGGTTTGAGGGCTTACTGTTGCTATACAGCTGACAGGGACAAGGGCCTGATGAGGGGGTTTCTAGACAGGGATACTAGAGACCATTGTAGGGCTAATGACAGGTCGATGGAGTCCAACAAGGGTCTTCCTTGATGGAGGATTTGAGGACCATTGAGGACCAAGGGATCAATGGGTCTAAAGATGTCACAGGACTAGTGATAGGACAAGGGTATGAAGGGAGCATCTACTCAACAGTAGGATGAGGACTGAGGGATCAAGGGCAACCAAGATACTAGGTAGATTGCAGAAGGTCAAAGATAGTGAATACACCTGAGTACTGAAGGTTTATATACACAAGCCAAATGGTCAAGGGTAGGCAAAAGAAAGAAAGTGAGTCAGCAATAAAAAGTGATGGAATCGTGAAGAAGCTGGAGTCACTATGAATGGATGTGATGGCATCGGACAAACATTGGTAATACAGCTGCAGATGAGTCACACTAAATAAGTAAGTGGTAATCGAAATGATAAGGAAAAGAAAGATCCAAGCGGGGCTTGAACAGCGAGGGTCTAAGTCCTTTGGTGTACATGATGAGTAAAGGTAAGGAAAAGAAAAGAGGGGTCCAATGAATCATAACATTACTCCCATTGTATAGATGAGGCCGCAATGAAATCCTAATAGTCTCCATGGTGGGACCCAGTCTCGTTATCATCAGCTTCAGCACTGACAAAGAACTCATAGTCATCTGCTGCCAGTGGAGAGGGAGGGGGAGTAGGGACCTGATGAGGGATCCGAACATTTGGGCATCATCCAGGTGGAATGGGATGACCCCGGCATGAGGAGGAAGAACATGAGGAGTGGGGGGACTGGTGCATTGATGAGTCTGATGAGGAGGATGCAAATGTGCAAGGAGTGTGCGGGCACATGGGACAGGAGTGCTGGGGATGTGCTGGGGATTGCCTATGGCAGATGGGACATTGGTAAAAAGGGCAATGGGGACGATGATGTCCAAGGCAGCAGCATTGGTAACATGCTTTGTGGTAGTGGGGGTGGTTTGGAGGAAGGGACCAGACTCCTTGATTTCCAGCCCAGTAGTCATTGGCATGATCTAGGGGGGTGACTTCTTGGGTGGTGAGTGGTTTGGAAGATGCAGAGGGGATGAAGATGTGGTCATTGCCTGTAGCGGCAAGATTTTGAAGGTATTGATCTATGTCGATAATGAAGTCAGTCATGTCTAACTGGTGCATCAGTTGAACAAGGTCATGCTCCAATGTCTGATGGAGCCAACAAATATGGAGGTTTGCCAATGCTTGAGTGGCAGAGGCAGTGGGGGTGGCAGCAGAGATGGTGATGTGGGAGTTTGTCAGGAAGAGATGATACATGAGGGCAAATGGGGAGTGGAGTTCCATGTGGGCATCTAATGCCATGGCAAGGCTGGAGTCTCAGAGTTTGGTGGTGATGGCAGCGGCAAGTTCTTCATCAAGAGGAGTGGGGTGATTGGGTAGGGCATTGGGGAGTATAGACAGTGGGAGAAGAGTGGAACAGTTGGAGATTCATTGAGCCAGGGGAATAGGTATAGTAGTGGGGATGAGGGGTTCAGGATGGATCCAGCTGAAGTTGGGTCATGCAGAGGGTATGCTGTCCATGTCATTGTGAAGATGTTGGATCAGAGAGGAGGAAGGAACAGGGATGGAAGTGTTGTTAACTTTGAGGGGGTTGGTAAGTTGTGTGGTCATGGACCAGCCGGCTTCTGCGACATCAGAGGGAACATCACTGGGGGCAGGTAAGGGTGTGGAGAGAGTGATGGACATGATTGTAAGGGGTTTTGTTTGGGTGATGATGGGGGAAATCAAGTGATGACATTTATAGTCATTGAGGAGGGAACCGGAGTTCCGTAGGTTCTGTTCAGGTTCCCAGGAATCTTCTTTGACAGTGTATCCCTTCCATCAGATCAGGAAGGAATGGGAGGATGGGGATCTGTGATGTCAGATGATTTTCTCAATTTTGTATTCTTCATGTTCATCGATAAGGTCAGGCGGTGGGAAGGGGTAGTTTGGCCCATGTATGGGGTTTTCGTGGTAGGGGAATAAAAGGGATGCATGAAATACTGGGTGAATTTTCCACAATCATGGGAGGCACAGTTCATAGGTGATGGGAGATAGTACCTTGACAATGGTAAAGGGTCCTTCACATTTCGGGGCAAACTTTGAATTGATGACAGAGTGTTTGAGGTTTCTGGCTTCAAGCCAGATTTTGGATCCCTTGGTGAAAGGGGTGAAGGAGTGATGGTTTCATGATGCCATGAATTGGCAAGTGAGTTCATGGGTGGCAAGGGCCTCATTGCAAGCAGCAACGAGGAATTTGAGGCAGTCTTCAATGGTGGGGATGTGCAAGTTGAAGATAACTGAGGGGAGGGCATGGGGTTCATATCCCATCATGAGATAGAATGGGGTCTGTCCAGTGACGGAGTGGGGGCAGTGATTGTGGGTGAACTTGGCATGAGGGATGAGTTCGGACCATGTGGTGGGGTAATTTCTGCAGAAGATGTGGAGATAGGTCTCAACTTCCTGGTTGACCCATTTGGTTTCACCATCAGTCTGGGGGTAATATGCAGTGGAGAGCACAAGGGAGTAGTTGAGGATGCATCCCAACTCTTTGGCAAAGGTGGAGGTTTGAGGGCTTACTGTCGCTATACAGCAGACAGGACGAGGGGGCCTGACGAGGGGGTTCCTTGACAGGGAGGCTAAGGCTGATGTAAGACTAACGTCAGGTCAAAGGGGGTCCACTCAAGGGTCTTCCTTGGCAGAGGTTCTGAGGACCATTGAGGACTGAGGGATCAATGGGTCTTGAGGACATCGCAGGACTAGTAACAGATTGAGGGTTCAAAGGGAGTGTTCACTCAACAGTAGGACGAGGACTGGGGGACCCAAGAGCAACTCCAAGATACTAGGTAAATTGCAGGAGGTTTAAGATAGCGAATACACCTGAGTATCAAAGGTTTATATATGCAAGCCAAGCGGTTAAGGGTAGGTCAATGGAAGAAGGTGAGTCAGCGATAGAAAGCGATGGAATCGCGAAGAAGCTGAGTCACTATGGAATGGATGCGATGGCATTGGATAAGTGTTGGTAATACAGCTGTGGATGAGTCACGCTAAATAAGTAAGCGGTCTTGCAAAGACGATCGTAAAAGAAAAGACCCAAGCGGGGCTCGAACAGCGAGGGTCAAGGTCCATTGGTGTACATGGTAAGTGAAGCGAGGAAAAAGAGAGAGGGGCCTCAGCGAATCGTAACATCACCCTTCTTCCCCCCTCCCTCTTTGTCAATGTCGTCAACACCATGCTCCAGGAGCATATCTCATCTCACTCCAAGACAGATCCCTTTGTCCTCAAGGCCCTTCAATCCCTTGATGGAACCATTCCCCCCGCCTTTTGGTCTCGCCTCTCCAATTGGCAGTACAATGACAGCATCCTTACCTTCCAGGGACACATACACATTCCTCCTGATGAATCTCTCCAGCGCTCCATCCTCCAGCACTGCCATGACCATGAAACTGCTGGTCACCCTGGTTATCTCAAGACTCACCAACTCGTTGCCACTGAGTTTTGGTGGCCAGGCCTCGCTCAATATGTACGAAAGTATGTCAAAGGTTGTGCCTTGTGTCAACAACACAAGGCCAACACCCACCCCACTGTCCCTCTGCTTACCCCCATTCACTCCACCTGTACCCGCCCCTTCCAACAGATCTCGTGCAACCTAATCACTGATCTCCCTGCATCCTCAGGATTTGATACTCTCTTGGTTGTGGTCAACCATGGCCTTACTAAGGGGGTAATTCTCTGCCCTACCAAGAAAACCATTACCACCGAAGGGGTTACAGCCCTCTTTTTCCACAAAGTCTTCCTCCGATTCAGTCTTTACAACAGAATCATCTCTGATTGAGGCCCTCAGTTTGCCTCTGCCTTCACCAAAGCATTGGGAAAAGCTCTCAACTATTCCCTCGTGCTCTCCACCACATACCACCCCCAGACTGATGGTGAAACCGAATGGGTCAATCAGGAAGTCGAGACCTACCTCCACATCTTCTGCAGAAGCAACCCCACCACATGGTTCAAACTCATCCCCCATGCTGAGTTCACTCACAATCACCGCCCCCACTCTGTCACTGGACAGACCCTGTTCTATCTCATGATGGGATATGAACCCCATGTCCTCCCCTCAGTCATTACAGACTCCAACATCCCCGCCATTGAGGATCACCTCAAATCCCTTGTTGCCGCTCGCAACAAGGCCCTCACTGCCCATGAACTTGCTTGCCAAGTCATGGCACCCCGAAATCACTGCTCCTTCACCCCTTTCACCAAGGGCACCAAAGTCTGGCTTGAAGCCAGAAACTTCAAACACTCTGTTGTCAACCCAAAGTTTGCCCCAAAACAAGAAGGACCCTTTACCATTGTCAAGGTGCTATCTCCCATCACCTATGAACTGCACCTCCCACGATCGTGGAAAATCCACCCAGTGTTCCATGCATCCCTCCTGTCACCCTATCGCGAAAACCTTGTTCACGAACCGAACTACTCCTTCCCACCACCTGACCTTATCGATGGGCATGAAGAATATGAAATTGAGAAAATCATCTGCCATCGTGGACCTCCATCCTCACGTTCCTTCCTGATCCGATGGAAGGGATACACAGCCAAAGAAGATTCCTGGGAACCTGAACGGAACCTATGGAACTCCGGTCCCCTTCTCAACAACTATAAATGTTGTCACTCAATCTCCTCAGTCTCCAACAAAACCACTCCCCTCTCAATCATGTCCATTACCCTCTCCGCACCCTCTCCTGTTCCCAGTGATGTTCCCTCTGATGTCGCTGAAGCTGGCTGGTCTAACACCACCCCTGCCAACAACTCCCTTGAATTCAATGACACACCCATCCCCATACCTCCTCCCTCCCTGATCCAACACCTTCGCAATGATGCAGAAGGCATCCCCTCTGCATGACCCGGCTTTAGCTGGACCCACCCTGAACCCCTCATCCCCACTACTATACCCATTTCCCTCACCCAACAAATCTCCAACCATCCCACTCGCCTCCTGTTGTTCATACCTCCCGCTGCCCTACCTAACCACCCCACACCCCTCGATGATGACCTTGCCACCACCATCACCACTGAACTCTGAGACTCTAGTTTCACCATGGCACTTGATGCCCACATGGAACCCCACTCCCCCTTTGCTCTCATGTATCATCTTTTCCTAATGAATTCCCACATTGCTGTCTCTGCTGCCACCCCCACCACCTCTACTACCCAAGCACTGGCCAACCTCCACATCTGTCGTCTCCACCAGACCCTGGAACACAACCTCATCCAACTAATGCATCAGTTAGACATGACTGACTTCATTATCGACATCGATCAATATCTCCAGAACCTTGCTGCCACTGGCAACGACCACATCTCCACCCCATCCACATCCTCCGAACTGCTCTCTGCCCAAGAAGTCACTGCCCTAGATCATGCCGACGACTACTGGGCTGATAACCAAGGAGTCTGGTCCCTTCTCCCCAACCACCCTCGCTATCACGAGACATGTTATCAATGCCGTCACCTTGGGCACTGCTGTCCTCTATGCCCTTTCTATCAGTGTCCCATCTGCCACAGGCAATCCCCGGGACACCCGCAATGTGCATGTCCCATGCACCCATGTACCCCTTGCATATTCGCCTCCTCCTCTTCGGACTCATCTATGCACCAGTCCCCCCATTCCTCATGCTCCTCCTCCTCCTCACGCCATGGCCATCCCACCCCATCTGGACAATGCCCCAATGTCTGGATCCCTTGTCAGGTCCCTACCCCTCCCCCCTCTCCGCTGGCAGTGGATGACTACAAGTTCTTTGTCAGTACCAAAGCTGACAACAATGAGACCAGGTCTCATTGAGGTGACTACTAAGGTTTCATTGCTGTCTCACCCATACAACAGGGGTAATGTTACGATTCATTGGACTCCTCTTTTCTTTTCCCTACAATTACTTACCATGTACACCAAAGGATCTTGACCCTCGCCGTTCGAGCCCCACTTGGGTCCTTTTTTCTTACCCTTGTCTTTGCAATACTGCTTACTTATTTAGCATGACTCATCCGCAGTTGTATCACCAATACTTATCTGATGCCATCACATCCACTCCATAGTGACTCAGCTTCTTCATGATTCTGTCGCCTTCCATCGCTGACTCACCTTCTCCCTTTACCTACCCTTAACTCTTTGGCTCGTATATATAAACCCTTGATACTCAGGTGTATTCCTTATCTTAGACCTCCTGCAATTTACCTGGTATCTTGGAGTTGCTCTCGGGTCCCCCAGTCCTCATCCTACTGTTGAGTGAATGCTTCCTTCAAACCCTCAACTTGTCGCTAGCCCTGCAACATCCCTAGATCCATTGATCCCTCAGTCCTCAATGGTCCCCTGAACCTCTGCCAAGGAAGACCCTTGAGCGGACCCCCCCCTTTTGACCCAACATTAGTCCTACACTGGCCTTAGCCTCCCTGTCAAGGAACCCCCTCATCAGGATCCCTTGTCCTGTCAGCTATATAGTGACAGTAAGCCCTAGAACCCCTGCAGGCCTATGCTTGACCACATCAAGCATAACAGAAATGTTCCCATTGGATCTATGTATGTCAAACCCTCATCAAACTCATTCTTGTAGCAGTTTTCAAGCTTGATATGCCAATGCATATAGCGATCATCTAAATTTGCTACTTTGGGTGCTGAACTCTGTTGATTATTTGAATCATACACAGCTCAGATACTAGAAATTTCTATGTATGTACCTGGTCTGCATTCATATCTGATGCATTAGAATCTTCATCTTCAAAGAAGTTGTTGGAAGGAAGCTTTTTCATGTGCTTCATATCAATGAAAATTTTCATCATCCCAGTGTTGGCAGCAGCAGAGATTTTCTTTACCATCTCCTGGTAGTCAGCTTCATTGTCAACATTCATAGCATTGTTGACCTGCTGATTACTAGAAAAGTGAGCCTCATGTAATGAGCATACATGAGTGATGAAAAAAAAAAGACTTTACCTTTTTGCCTTGGGCACTATGAACTTGAATGGAAAATGTTTCCTCTCAGAAACTCTGTACTAATCCTGCACATGCTTGTCAAGCATGCTGTGCAAAAAATCAACATAGTTGTTATCATTGATGAAAAAGGCAAGCTTCTTAGTTTTCACTGATTTTTCTTCCTTTGCTGACACCTTTCCCTTGACTTTCTTCTTGATTGAAGAATAGATGGTGAGAGCAACTGCAAATGTATACTCTTCTTCAAGATTGCATGTTGGTGATGGTGGCATGATGGGATGGTGAGAAAGCATGAGTCACATGTGGTGAGACAGTACTGGCTCAGATGAAGTCGGGGTTCCACTCCAGCTACTTCTGAAGGCTTGATTTCTCAAATACGTTTTCCACAAAACTTTGCAAAGTGCTATAATGCTATGGTGATTCATTGGCCTCAAATCTTCATGTGTGATTCAATAAATACACAAGGTTTTCTTATATCAATTTTATTTACAGTTTTCATATCAGAACACTGGTCTAGAGACCACATTATCTAAATTTGACAACATCTGATAGCATCTGACCATCATTGCACATGATCACAGCAGACATCTTTCAATAAATTTTGGTACATATACTCTCAGAAGCCTCTAGTTTATATCCCGAAAGTTTTGAGGTCATTTTCTGCCAGAAATGAAGCAAAATCTTGGATTTTCAAAAACCCACTCATTTTCAAACTCAGTGATAGGAATAGTATGGGATTTTGTGAACGCAAAGTGGGGACTGCAGGAAAAAAAAAGTTTGGATAGGAAGTTTGGGCCCCAGTCTTGACCCAGACTTCCTGACCAAACATTGTCCCCCATCAAATCTCTCGCTCGTCTCTGCAATAAACAGCGCGGTGTCACGCCCTAAACATGCTTTTTGCACGTCCCTCGAGCTGCTTTTTTTTTTTCACAAAACTCATTTTCCATGATATCGTTTTCGGGAGGGTAGACCTGAGATGGTTCCCAAGAAAGCTGTACTCACCTCATCCCGAGGTTCGAATTGACAACGCAGCAATGGGAGATTCGTATTGCTTGTTCAGCGATACACTCACGCGTCCGTGTTTTGCAAGTCCATTCGACATCGACGATGATTAGCCCATTCCGAATAAAAGCATGAGATACCTTGACAAGGCGACGCTGGAAAAGCA
>JBBPMJ010000890.1:0-12556 GCA_038090255.1 Austroboletus niveus | reverse complement strand
AAATCCCAGTACAGCCTATCATCCACAAACTGATGGCCAGACAGAACGGATCAATCAGGAAGTAGAACAATATCTTTGCACGTATGTGAACCACCACCAGAACAATTGGAGTGACTGGCTCTCTCTCGCCGAATTCACGCATAACAACAAATATAATTTGGCGACTGGAACCACTCCGTTCCAACTCATGTACGGTCAAAACCCAGAGATAGAGGGTTCTGGTAGGAAGCGAATCCGAAATGAGTCAGCTCAAGAGTTCGTGGATCGGATGAAGAGGTCATGTCTCGAGGTGGAAGCGTCGTTAACGAAAGCTGCCCGAGACATGAAGAAATATTACAACCATCATCAGAAACCTGCCTGTGAATATGTCAAAAATGACCTCATTTGGCTTGAGTTGACTCACTTAACAACAGACTGACCAGTAAAAAAACTCGATGACAAACGGTATGGACCGTTCAAAATCATGGAGAAGGTGGGGCGAGCGTCGTACAGACTCGCACTCCCTGCTACGTGGAAAATCCACCCCGTATTCCACGAATCTCTACTCACTCCAGCACGCAAAGGCGAATTTCCATCACAAGTCATACCCCTGCCTCCCATACCAGATCTCATCAAAGGTTATGATGAACAAGAAGTCGAATTCATCGTAGATTCCAGAGAGCAAAGAGGGAAGATCAAGTATCTCATCTATTGGAAAGGCTTTCCGATTGAGGAATGCGAATGGATGGACGAGCGAAAACTCCATCATGCTCCAGATGTCATCAAGGATTTCCATTGAAAGCATCCCGCTCGACCACGCCCTTCCAAGACTATGCATATCCGCTACTGCATACTCAATCTATCTCCTCGACCACCCTCTCCTCCTTCGACTCCCGAAGGTCCTTGTTCATGCCCCGAGTGTCGTCACGAACCCCTCCCCACTCCTTCTCCCATGTTCACCACTCCCGAATTCTTATCCTTCCAACATTCATTCATGAGGCCCTTGTTTGTTGAGGGCAACAAACCTTGAAAAGGGGGTAATGTCAGGAATTTCATGGCTTTTCACGGAATCGGAACTGGAATCCTTTTGCAGAAACAGAACCTCACGGAACTCGGAAACACGGAAGCACAGAACCTCATAGAATCATGGAACACCACAGAAAGTCACAGAATCTCATGGAACCTCATGGAATCACATCATCATCACTGCATCACTACTATGTCATTGATTCATCATTGCTTTGTCATGCGAACATTCTAGAGTAGTCATAATAGTCACAAACACGGATGCGTAGTATATAAACTCTGGGTTGACTCGGAGAACTCCAGAGTTTTCCTTGTCAATCCCAGGTGTGTATCATGTACATGGATAGTATCCTGTCTAATGTCAATTCCAGCATCGCTCGTCTCTGATTGAGAGCGCTCATTGTTTGTGTAAATCCCGACACAAGAAATGAAAGGTCCAAGCGCGACAGTGGGAGGTAGTGGTTGAATAGGAGGTAGTTCTGACACCCGGCGGGTCCCATGAATGCTCTTGGAGATGTGGACGCCGTGCCAATCTGTAAATTGGTTTTGGTACTGAATGGTAGGATACCTTCAGCTAGCATCGGCTACCACCGGCTACCAGCTCATCGCATCAAATCATCCCACAAATCAGTGGCTTGGCTCCATTGTAATAGATGCAGAGCGGCGCTTGTAGTGTCTATCACAGTAAACATAAAAATATGCATGCACTGAAACAGAAGTAACCGTGAACCAGCCTGTCAAACAAGTTCGACGTTAGAGACGGTGCCAATGCCATATCCTGCCGCATCATTTGGTCCTATTTTTTTAGCATCATGCAGTGCAGCTTTCACACTATAAAATATGGACGTCTTCCTTCCTTTTCTCCCCATCTCCGTGAGGTGTTTTCTTACAAGTCCTTCTTCTTTGCCGTGCTTCTTACTTCGTCCTCTTCATCCTTGCCACGTTGGCAGCCCCTTGTCCGTGCGCTGAAAAATTGCAATGATAGTGACATCATATGCAGGGTGAGCAATACTGTATATCCACTGGTGCATCGTGTCAAGGCTGAAATCCACCAGGCGTGGTTCAACTGTATGAGAATGGGTCTCAAACACACGGTAGTAGGTGTGACTGAGAAAAAGGGAAAATGTATGACCAAGAAATATCAACAGTATTATGTGAGCTACGTTTGTATGCTAAGCTAAATCTAACACTCCCCCTCAAATGGAGTGCAGTCCGAGTTCAGTGGCGAAATGTTTTGCCTTAGCAGAGGGGAGCGCTTTGGTAAGGGTATCAGCGACCATATTATCAGTAGGGCAGTAAAGTAATCGAATAGAGCCTTTATCAATAGAAAAACAGATAAAATGGTAATGAATGTCAATATGTTTGGTATGAGCGTGATAATTACCATTCTTAGTAAGCACGATCACTGATTGGTTATCGTTGTAGAGTACAGTGGGGTTGCATGAGGGTTCGAACATCTCAGCAATAAGGCATCAGAGCCAAATCACCTCCTTTGCAGCATGTGTGGATGCAACGTATTCGGCTTCCATCGTCGAGAGCGTGACGAGCTCTTGCTTGCGCGAGCTCCACGAGATTGCACTGCCGTCAATAAGGAACGCGTATCCCGAAATTGTGTGGCGGTGCTCCTGCGACGCGCCATCCGTGTCTGCGTATCCGACGAGACTTGATTTTTGTGTACCATAAGTCAATGCCCATGTGTGCGTACCTATTAGATACTTGTAGACACGCTTCAGCGCATCCCAATGACCAATTCCAGGGTTCTCCGTGAATTGTGCGAGTGTGGCGATGATGAATGTGATGTTGGGCCGAGTACCAACCGCAAGGTACATGAGTGATCCCAAAGCAGCATGAAATGGGACTTGGTGCATGAAAGCTACATCAGCAGCAGATTGGGGAGACTGGGAACGTGTGAGTTGGATGTGGGGGTCCATGGGAATGGCAAGCGGCTTCTGATCGGCAAAATTATACTTGGCAAGTATGGCATTGATGTAGGGCTGTTGTGACAGGGAGATGGTGCGGGCATCATGGTCGCGCGTGACCTTCATGCCAAGAAGCCAGCTGATGGGCCCGAGATCTGTGATCTTGAAGTGCAATCTGATCTCGTCTTTGAAGGCTTTGACGAGCTCTTTCGATGATCCCGTCACTATGCAATCATCGACATGAGATGCTAAAATAAGGATATGTGTGCCTATTTTTGCCATGAAAACTTCTCAGTCCGCCTCTGTGCGGTTGAGGCCGAGTTCAGCAAGTTCTCTGCACAGTCGCTGGTACCATTTCAGTGCACCTTGTTTTGATCTGTAAAGGGCGACACCAAGTTGCACAACAATGTCTTTCCCGCCCTTGTCGAAACCTTCAGGTAATTCCATGTAGATTACCTCATTGTCGTCGAGCTTCCCATTGAGGAAGGCAGAATGAAAATCGAAAACATTGACGTCTCAATTGTAACGTGCAGCGATGGCAAGGATGAGACGGAGTGATGAGAGTCGGGCAACAGGTGCATAGGTTTTATAATAGTCGACGCCATGGACTTGCGTGAATCCGCGAGCGACTAAGCGAGCTTTGTACTTATCGATTTCACCTGCAGCATTTTTCTTTATTTTAAATACCCATTTGCTGTCCACCACATTGGTTCCTTTTGGCAGGCGTGGCACAACTTCCCAGGTATGTGCTTTTGCCAAACTTTGCAGCTCCACATTGACTGCTTCTTCCCAGCGTGGCCAATCAGGCTGTTTCCATGCCTCATCTATTGTGTGTGGTTCCAATGCCTCGGCTGCGGAAACTCCCGCGAACATTGTGTAAGTGTTGTCCATATCCCATTCATCAGTCACTGATGCTTTCCTCTCCTCGGCGCTCTCTTGTCTGCCCACCAGATCAGTTCCCAGAATGCCGCATGGCAGTGTTGTGCCACCATTGCACCCATTGTGAGTGCCAACTCCATGTTGGAGCATTTGGATATAAGGTGAGTTTTGGCGTATTCTTTCAGAGCGGCACAAAAGTGGTAAGGGCTGGGTAGAGTCATTCTTATCGGATGCAGGATGGTCAAGTGGCGGGGTGGCATCATTGCCAGGTGAGTTTGCAGGTTCTTTTTTGGGTACAGGGGGCTGATTGTGTTTGATGTTACTGTTAGCTTCTCTCTGCTCCCCCTCAATCTGCACTCTGTCAGCAAAACCCAGGTCAGCCATGTGCTGTTCGAATGTGACATTATGCTCAACCATGACAGTGTGACGAGCTTCATCATAAATCCAGTGAGCGTGACTCTCTTCATCAAAACCAATCCAACGGCCCTCACGCACACGAGCATCTAGCTTTGTGCCTGAGTTGTCGTGGACCCAAACGTGGGTACCCCAAACAGGTAAGCGTGACAGCACGGGTTTCTGGCCCATCAAGAGCTCATATGGTGTTTAGCCATCGAGTGCTTGGGTCGCAGTTCGATTCTTCACCCAGATGACATGCATTAATGCCTCTCTCCATAGATTTTTTGGCAATCCACTTGCATGGATAATCGTGCAGACACGTTCAACAAGAGTGCGATTGAGTCGCTTGGCAACACCATTGTGTTGTGGCATGTCATGAGTGGTGAGCCGGCACATAGTCCCCTCACTTTTGAGAAATTGGGTAAATTCTTCACTTAGGTACTCACCACCACGGTCAGACCGCAAGCGTTTGATTGTGGTACCATGCTGTGTTTTCGCCCATGCAGAATATGCTTTATAAGCATCAAGAGTGTCGGACTTGGCAGTGAGAAGGTGAAGGTGTGTGAAGCGTGTGTAATCATCTGTGAATGACACATAGTACTTCTTGTGCCCAGGGGTTTGCAGCGGGGATGGTCCCCAAATGTCAGAGTGGATTTCATCACCAAAAGCAGTGCAGCATTGTGCTTCACGTGGTTTCCCAATTGGTTTGCGATTGGCTTTTCCATACTCGCATGAGTCGCACTGACCCATTTTTGTGTGCATAGGATCCAGTCAAATGCCTTTGACCATGTCCTTTGACAACATGTCACGAATGACAGAGGGGGCAACATGGGATAGATGCTTGTGCAGCTCCTCCATGATAAGTGTTTCGGATTTATGTGGAATAGTGGAGAGGGCTGAAGCAGTGCACGCTGTGCGCCTAATGCGGTATAGGCCATTTTCGAGAGGAATTTCGCCGAGAAGATGTTTCTGTGGGTTAAAAATGCGACAAATTTTATCACGGAAAAGTGCTGCATATCCAGCAGATGCAAGTTTGCTGATTGAGATAAGTGTTACACCCATAGATGGTGTGTATAGCACGTTTTTCAAGAGGATTTGTGCATGCACTGACCCATTAGGCAATTCCACATAGATATTGCCGCGTCCGATTGCATCAAAGGTATGGTTGTCAGCCGCTTTGATTGGCCTAGGTGGGATGGTGACGAAGTTGACAAACTGATCGCGATAGGAAGAAAAGTGCTGTGATGCACTGCTGTCATAGAGTTCGGTTGTCGTGTATGAGGAATGGGATTGAGAGAGCGTGGTGTAGGTAAATGATGTGAATGCATTGTTGTCGTCATCAGCTAACCAAATACCATCGGGCTCTTTATCCTCAGCAGCAGCGGTGTTTGCGCTTCTTGAACCAGATGATTTACCAGGTGAGCTCTTCTTTCCTCGTGGCTTCCATCCTTTTGGTGCCTGACCATGCTTTCCACCGCCTTCTTCCCAGCAATCTCGGTTCTGATGTCCATACCACCCACAATTGTTGCAATTTCCCTCAAATCTTTTGGTACATCCTTTTCCTCTTTTGGAGTCTGCATTGAAAGCTGCGTCGTCCTTGTCTGCTTTAGGTCGAATGGTGCCTTGTGCGACAAATTGATCGTATGCATCTGTGATCATAGCCATAAGCTCAATACTAGAGATCTGGCGATTTTGCCAGCACATGTTTGATGACACAGTAGTGAGGACGGGATTGTAGGAGCGGGGTAAAGACATGAAAATGGTGTTGAACAGATCTGTCTCGGAGATAGTGTCCAATCATGGCAAGTTCCTTGCATAGGATCTTTATTTTCTCGAAGTGAGCGCGAGCATCACCTCCTTCTTTTAGCTTTATTTCTGCAAGCTGTCTTCACTTCTCCACGCTAATAGCCAGAGAGCGATTCTCGAACTTGTCGCGAAGTGCTACATAAAACTTGTGTGAGCTGGATTTGGACATGAGGTCTATAAATAGCAAGTCGGGAATAGTGACAACAATCTGCTGCTGCACAATTGCATCTTCCTCTGTCCATTTCTCAAGGGCAGTCAAGTAATCCTGCATGGCCTGTATCTCTGCAGGCATGGTTGGTATCCATGCAGCTGCTTGCCCCACTGCAGGGTTGGTGGGTGCTGTTTTGGTTCCATGCAGGTATCCTATGAGACCATGAGCTGTGAGTGATACTTCGAGCCACCATTTCCATATCAGCCAGTCCTTCCCTGAAGCATCCAGCTTCGGGACCTCAAGTACTCTGTCTCCAACTCTACTAGACATGTTTGCAGTTCAACGAATGTTGGGTTTCAATGAGTGTAAGGGTGAACATGTTTTGAGGTTCAACAGTGGGCACCGGGGCTCATAACCTGTACGAGAATGAGTCTCAGACACACGGTAGTAGGTGTGACTGAGGAAAAGGGAAAAACGTACGACCAAGAAATATCAACGGTATTATGTAAGCTACGTTTGTACGCTAAGCTAAATCTAACATCAACGTCCATGGGCCGAGCCCAGTAGTCATCACCGTAGGGAACCTCAACCATACGAATCCCACAGAGTGAGCGAGACGCTTGACAACATCATGACCCTCCTGACACCCATACTAGTCCGAAATATGTTTTCACAAAGACATGAAACCGGTAAAAGAGGTCCAACGTCTGGTGAACTTCTTTTGTTCGGGACTTTTTTGGTTCTTGGGAATGAAAAGAGGAGGGGTGTAGTTTGGATGCGCCGAGGATTCTGGACTTGAAAAAAAACATCTCGCAGACATGCATGGGGAGCCGCCCAGAGAGGAGCTCCATGGTTTATGCTATGAGTCTGTATGAGCACGGTCTATTGCATGAATTATCAGTCGCAGATAACTGGTCAGTGATTGATCCTGGATGGCCAACCACTCCAGACAAAGCTACAAAAACGAAGGATCAACTCTCAGTAGTTCACATGAAGTATACACACCAGGTGAAATCGAAAGACAGCATTATAAAATAAAAAAGAACAAGCCGTACTGCTTTCCAAGTCAGGCTTGGTACGTCGTCGTCGATCGATGTGTGTAAGTACTCGCGGTAATCAAGCTCGTACGAGACATCCTACAAAAGTATCGCCGGAGTAAGCAGTGGAAAACGGAATCACGTACTTTCTTGCGTGCGTCTCTCCGCGATCTTTTGCCCAGTTCAAGCTTGTTTCGGGAATGGCGATGGAATTTTCCGACGGAGAGCGAGGCACACGTGTTGCGTGCCTAATTACATACCAGCCTTTTCTAATCAAGTATCCGTCTTTTATGAATAAAACACACATGCAAACGAACTCCTTCGAATGGCTATAATGACCACATCGTTTGACGATTTCTTGACACTGGAGCGCCGGAGGACCCTATAACTTGAAGAGCAAGCCGAATCGACACATTCCGAGTTGCTGAGAAGAGCACAAAAGCCATACCACGGATATACGAGAAACTTACTGATTAGTATAGATCATCGACTGTTATTGGCATGTCAGCCCCTTTGTGTGCGCCCCAGATTGTAACGTAGGTATCGTACTTTGTTCCACAAACATTAGAAAAAGAGAAGGAAGGCCGACGTGCAGCAAGGCTTAAATACGTGGCCAAGTACCAGCGTAAATTGGACGACTGCCCCATCACAGCATGTTTATTTATCAGCTCGTCAATATGTTTACTTAAGCAAGGTCCCATCAGCAGGCAGGTTTGTGCTGCGCATCGTGCAACTCGTACCTATCTTTGCGCTGACGCCTCGGTTCATCCTAAGCATGTGGGACTTGTACGCTTGCAACATCGAAAGAAGGGATCGATAGCGCCTTTGGTTTGTCGTCTGGGCGTAGGGCCTGGATGGCGACGCATGCGTAGGTCGTCCGCTGCAGACCTCCGTGAAGGAGACTGAAGCTGAGCAAGTCAATCGTGATGTTGAGGAGAGGCCAAAATTGGCTTGCCTGCACACGTGATTTGCCGCGGCAAGAGAGTTTGAGCGGAGATAGAACTCGATATAAGTCGTCTCCCATCTTTTTATATTCGACGCATGTTATTTGTCCTGATCTCTCTCTCGCGTTTAAGCATATTCAGGCCCTTTGTCGTTCCTAGGGCCGTCACAAATGGATGAGCATGGTCGGCCACTGCAACGCATTTCCGTTCGATCTCCAAGGTCGATTCTTTGTTTCCTACACGGTTGGTCTCGAGCAAGACTCGTACTTGAATGTCGGGGTACGGGCGTCAAGATGACAACGGTTGTCGATCTACTTAAAGCAAATGTTCAAGGCAATGTTTTTCGAGTTCGATTCTGGCGACGGGACGGCGCGCTATCGCTATCGACCTCAACGCGGAGTGGAAATGACACTGGAAAGGGCGACTCTTTTTTCCACTCTTTTCCTTGGCCGTATCCATAGTCTCTTTAGAGCTTACAGGGGCTGGTCGTATCGTATGTTTATATTTTTTTTTGTGTATGATATACCGGCCAGAACTTTGTATTTCCTATTGCGATGAATGATTGGTCGACTGTCGCCGACTCTGTAGCCCAAAGCTTGCAACGGTGATAGTTATCGTCGGTTCCTAGCTCTCACACGGCCTAACTTTATATAAGTTTCAAGTTTGCACCTGCCCAGGTTCGGAACTTCGTTCTGTTATCTTACTTATCTTAATCCTCAAATGACGACTGCAAGCGCTACTTCCTTCCTCCGCGATATCGATGCCTACATGTTTGACGTGTTCGGCACAAGTGTCGACTGGTTCTCAACCATAAAACGCGAGGTCGCCCAGCGAAGCAACGGGGCGATTCACCAAGGTGCGTATCTCGATAGTCCAAAGATCTCGTCCGCCGCACCTCGATCCCGTCGTGTCATACGGACACTGAGTGCACGCGATGAGGTTCCGAGATTTTTTAAATAATATCGCTCGCTGAAGCGCTGATGGGCCCGGCCGTTCATTGTCCATTTGCCATCGTCGCCCATCATCATGTGACCGCAAATGTCTGTGCGGTACAATTTGAGCAGACTCCCAGGACGCTGCCGATTTCGCAAACGAGTGGCGACAGGGATACTTTGCGCATATGTACGTCTCCATCCGTGCTTCTATTTTAATGCTCTGCCGACTCCCTGGGGGGGAACAAATAACGGCTTGAGAGCTTGATCGTGATCGTGATTTGACGAGAGAGAGTCGATTCACCCTGTTTTTCGACAGTCGCAAGGTGAACACGGGTGGCGAGGGCACCATGAACGTCGACATCGCCCATCGACAGGTATGTGCTGTCTAACGTCCGTCCGACTCGATGATCGCTATTATTTGTGCAGATCCTCGACCAGATGCTTGCGTCCTCACGTTGGTCCCACCTCGCCAACGTGTGGAACGAAACCGCGCGAAAAGAACTAGTGTACGTTTGGCATGACTTGGACGGCAAGGAACACTTCTTTCTTTGAGCGACAACTTTTCTAAAACAACGCCGTCCACACGTCGTTGCAGTATACGAAGACACTCTCCCTGGGCTCACCGAGTTGGGAAAGTCGGGGCTCGTCGTCGCCCTGTCCAACGGCAACTATAGGCTCATGGTCGACATGGTAAGCACCAGCTGCCCTGCGTCCTACCGAAACCGACCGTTCGTAGGCAAAGAACAAGAAGCTTCCATGGGATGGCATCTTGTCGGCCGAGCTGTTTGGGACGTACAAGCCGTGCGTGATTCATCCGGCGCCTCTTTTCATGTCCCGGTGTTCATTGCGACGTCGAGACAGGGTTATAAAGACCTACCTTTCCGCGTCGCACTACCTCGGCGTCGCGCCAGAGCGCATCGCCATGGTCGCGGCGCACATATGGGATCTCCAGGGCGCTGCGAAAGCAGGGCTCAAGACGATATACGCACCCCGTCCAGCCGAAGATACGCAGAAAGACAGAGAAAGTACGCGGAGCAAGTCCGAAGGAGGTACCGTAGACTTGGTGGTCAAGAATTTCGAGGAGTTGGCTACGCTCGTAGCCAAGGAGAAGGGACATTCGGCAAGTGAGGCAAAACTGTAACAGGGCTCGCGTTCAAAGACGGGATTTTTTTTTGCAACCAAATGGCAGATGTATCATTGTATTGAACTACCAGGCGTGCAACCATAAGTAGCGGAATGATGTACTTCATTATATCATATGACAAGAGCGAGGTCGAGTCTCTGGGTATACGGTCCGCGAACGTTTCGACAAGCTACGAACGTCGAAAGCGATCCAAAGCGGACGGCTTCTTGGGTTCCACCTCTCCTTTTTCGATCGCTTTCGTCACCCTTTTCTCCTCCCGCTGTTTCTCCAATTTGGCTCGAATCGCCAACTGAAAACCGGCATACGTGAGTGGGACGCGACGAACGAAAGGATTATACGCACCGCGGTAGGATCGATCACGTTCTTGCGCTGCTTCCTCAGATACCTAACACGCGCGTCAACAAACGGCCGAGAGGATACATCGACACATACCGCTTCAAACTCTTCCCCTTGCCGCGCATCTTTCGCTTCTCCCGTTCTTCCCGCGACGCCTTCTTTCCCTTGTCGTCGTGAACAACGTCCTCGGCGTCCATGTCCTCCTCGGTCTCGTCCGCCTTGCCTTGTAAGCGTAACCGCTCCAGACGCGGCAGGCGTGCAAACGGGATGTCGTGCTTGTCGTGCACCGCCGTCGTCAACTTGGTCGGAGGTGCCAACGACCCGACAAAGTCTGCATCCAGTGCGATCATGTCCGGTGGGATCTATCGAACCAAGTTCCGATCAGCACGACGACAGAGACCTACAAAAGCCCTGACCTTGTCCAAGAGCCCCTTGACCTCGCGCTCCTGTCGCCGCTTCTTGTCCTCAAACGGATCGGCCTCGCTGCTGTCAAAGTTGGGCTCTCCAGAGCCCGGTATGAGCAGGCTGGATAGACCGGCGTCGTGTCCCACCATGAGCACGTCTTGGAACGGACAGAACCGCACAGACGTGAGCGGCCGGTGTGGTATCCCGTGCGTGAGATAGAGCGACGGAGCTGTCTTGCCGGTGAACGGCGCTTGTACTGACGGCTTCGTATACACCTGAGACAGCAAAAAGAAGAAAAAAGTCAGTCATCAAGCGTCTCGTCAGCGACGGACGCACGTTGACGCTCCCGCCAGTCGCCACGGCTAACGCGCCCCTGGCACTCCACTCGAGCTCAGCACCGCCGCCCCGCGTATTCCACACCCTCACGGCACCCTTCCAATTTCGACAGTCCCAAATCTTGACGGTCCCGTCTGCGCCAGACGACGCCATGTAACGTCCCCCCGTACTCGGATCGACGCTGAGCCCTACCACAGGACCGAGGTGCGCAAGCAGCTGGACGGCAGGATGAGGTAGGTTGGGCGTCCACAGGGACACGACGCCGTTTTGGTGACCGAGATGGATGACAGCGTTATGTCGGTTTTGAGTCATGGTACGACATGCGCCGGCTTTCGTCCGGTGTTCAGCGACGAGTACGCCGGTCGACGTATCTTGGTATTTTAGATAGCCTGGGTATCCCTGTCGACAAGAGACGGATGTCTGCGAAAGTCCACATGCAGGTAGAGGAAGGCACTCACCACGCTCACGAGCAGCCAGTGGTAGGGGAGAAACTCCAGCCGCGTGGGTTCGACGTGCGATTTCAGTCTGTGCAGCTCGACGCCGTCGCGATCGTAAATGAAAACGTATTTCTTTTGCGCGACCGCGAAATACGAGTGGTCCTGCAAAAATCTAGCGTACGATCAACACGGTGCTCTAGCACTACCACGACGAAACCGCACGTACGTGACGTCCCGACACGTCTCTTGCAGCTGCAGCTCCGCATGGATCGTCCCCGTCTGCCAATCGAACGTGGCTACATGTCCCGTGCGACCGACGATGGCCAAATGTCTGGCAAAAAAAAAAAAAAGGACCGTCAGATGGGCTCGACACGCATGCACGACGCACGAAGCACCTGCCGTTCCGTGAATACCGCACTCGGTATGGTCCCCCGTCCAGCGTCCACTCTTGCCGGCCCCGTGCTGAGTCCACACCTGCCCCTCGCACGATCTCGTCTTGCCCCACGCGCCACGTCCGCTCCATCTCTGTCTCCGCCCGCACGAGTCCCGCATCGTCGGCGAGGAACATCTCCGCGTCTTGCAGGAGCGTCTTGGCACGCGCTGCATGTGCGGATTGGCGGTCGAGCTGTGCACGCAGCTTGACGTCCTTGACGTGGTGGTGCTTCTTTGCATCCGGGGGCGGGGACGTCGGGCGGAGCGATCGTGGTAGTAGAGTGTTTTGTGTGACAGATGCGAGCGTCCGGTCAGACGAGGGGCCCGGCTTGCTCTTGCGTGCGGGCGTTTTTTGACCTTGCTTGGCTTTTTTCTTCTTCGACAAGGGCTGTAT